>JACEEZ010020570.1:84059-111559 GCA_016584305.1 Chionoecetes opilio | reverse complement strand
AAAGAGAGAGGAGAGAGAGAAAGAGAGAGAGAGAGGAGAGAAGGAGAAGGAGAGAGAAAAGAGAGAAGAGAGAGGAGAGAAGAGGAAAAGAAGAGAGAGAGGAGGGGAGTAATAGTGGAGAAGGAGAAAGAAGAGAAGAAGGGGAAAAAATTTGTAGTAGTATAAAGGGATAACAAGGCATAATATAAGGTAAAGGCAGGTGAGATGAGGTGCCCGGTACTACAAGGGCCTCAGTACCTCCCGAGGCTCCCCCCCGGGCCTTAAGACGCCCTATATAGCCCGCCCCCCTTTTTAAAAAAGACAGCCACCTGGGCCGCCTCCCCCTACCACGCCCGGGGGTCCAGGGGAACCTTTGCAAACCCCTGATACGTCCAACCCCCCCCTGGCTAATTTACGTGCGATTTTTTTACCTCTCTCTTTTCTCCTCTCTTTTCTCTCTCTCTCTTTTCTCTTCTCTCTTTTCTCTCTCTCTCTCTTCTCTCTCTCTCTCTCTCTCCTTTTTTCTCCTGTCTCATCTCTCCCCTCTTCTCTCTCTCTCCCCTTTTCTCCTCTTCCTCTCTCTCTCTCTTCTTTCTTTCTTTCTTTCTTTTTCTTTTTCCTTTTTTCTCTCTCTCCCCCCTCTCTCTCCTCTCTCTTCCCCCTCTCTTCTCTTTCTCTCTCTCTCTCTTCTCTTCTCCTCTCTCTCTGTCTCTCTCCTCTCTTCTCCTCTCTCTATCTCTCTCTCTTCCTCTCTCTTCTCTTCTCTCTCTCCTCCTCTCTCCTCTCTCTCTCTTCTCCCTCCTCTCCTCTTTTTTTTTATTTTATTTTTTTTTTTATTTCTTTGTTTTCATCGGGGGCCCCCCCCTTTACGGGGTCTGGCTTTTTTTTTCTTTTTTTTTTTTTTTTTTTTTTTTTTTTTATATTTTTTTAACTTTTCATAATTCCACTACTCAATGATTTTAAATGTAGTACTTGGGGACCAAAGGGTTAAAATTTTAATTTAATTTTCATTTTTTTTTAATTCTCTCTCTCTCCCCTCTTCCCCCTCTCTCCTCTCTCTCTCTCTCTCCTCTCTCTCCCTCTCTCTCTCTCTCCTCTTCTCTCTCTCTCTCTCCTCTTTCCTCCTCTCTCTCCTTTTTCTCCTCTCTCTTTCTCTCTCTTTTTTCCCTTTTTCTCTCTCTCTCTCTCCCTCTCCCCTCTCCCCTTTTCTTCTCTCTTTTCTTTCTCTCTCTCTCCTCTCTCTCTCTCTCTCTCCTCTCCTCTCTCTCTCTCTCTCTCTCTCCCTCTCTCTCTCTCCTCCTCTCTCCTCTCTCCCCTTTTCCCCCCTCGTTTTTTTAATTTTTTTTTTATTGATCGTTCTAATTATAAACGGGTTGAAATTAGGCAGTAAGTCTCTCCTCTCTTTTCTCTCTCTCTCTTCCCCTCCTTTTCCCCTCTCTCTTTCTCCTCTCTTCTCTCTCTTTCCCCCTCTCTCTCTCTTCTCTCTCTTCCTCTCTCTCTCTCCCTCCTCTTTCTCTCTCTTTCCCTCTCTCTTCTACTTTCTTCTCTCCCCCTCTTTTTCCCCTCTCCTTTTTCTCTCTTTTCCTCTCCACCTCTCGTCTCTCTCTCTCTCTCTCCCCTCTCTCCTCCTCTCTCTCTCCCTCCTCCTCTCTCTTCTCTCTCCTCTGCTCCTCTCTCTCCTCTCCTTTTCTCTCTTTTTATCCCCTTTTTTTTTTTCCCTTTTCTCTTAATTTTTTTCCTTCCTTTTTTTTTTTCCCCCTTCCTTTTTCTTCTTTTTTTTTCTTTCTCTCCTTCTATTTCCTCTCCCCTCCTCCTCTCTCTCTCTCTCTCCCCCCCCCCCCCCCCCCCCCCTCTCTCTCTCTCCCTCTCTTCTCTCTCCCCCTCTCTCCTCTCTCTCTCTCTCTCTCTCTGAATGTGGTTATAAAACTGTATGTGTTTTCAGACTCTTCCGTTCTTCCTATTAAAATATTAAAGTCTAAATTTATCTTCTTTAAAGTGAGGTTTTAGTCCCATGAAAAAATGTTGACATCTAAGAGAACGTGATGAAAGTTTTTAACCCCTTTTTAGGCCCAAACGAATTTGCTTGTAATTTGGGTACCTTAAAACGTTTTTGTGACTTAAGCTTTTTTTTTAAAATATACCGTTTAGTACCTTGTCCCTATTTATTTTTGGTATATTCAGTCACTTTTCGAAAATTTTATGGCTAACAAATGACATTCTCTAAAATGGAAAAGGGGGAAGATCTGGGGTGAAGGGGAAAAGGGTGTTTTTCAATGACTTTTTTGATAAAAAGGGAACAACACAAAGAAAAATGTTTAAAATTGTGTTATGTTCAAAATTAAAATGAATTAATGAAGAAAAAAGGGAAAAATTTTAGAACAAAGAAATCACAAGGCATAAAAACAAAAGAAGAAAGGAAAGTTTAAAAGGGGCCCGGGTCAGACCTACACGGGGTAGTTCCTTTTCCCCTAACTCTACCTATATCCCACCTCTTTTCCCCCCTCCTAAAATTTAACCCCACCCCTTTTTAAAAAAACCCCAAAAACCCTCTGAATTAAACCACCTGCCAATGATCCATCCCAAATCTTTTCATTTACCCTATTTGTAAACCAGTTTCCCCCCTATTTCCTTTTTAAATCTACGTTTTTTCCAGTTTGGGAATCCTTTAAACTTCTCGTTTCAAACCCGCTTCTAATTTTAAAGAATTTTTTCCTACCTCCCCCCTTTATTAAATCCCTTTACCATTTAAAAAACTTCTATCGATCCCCCCTTCCTCTGCCCCTCTCGAGTGAGTTTAACTTTAAAAAACTTCAATCTCTTCTCAAAATAAAGTTTACGCCACCCAGAATCTTTTGGGGAATCACCCTTTTCCTCTGCCACGGGATTCTAGAAAAAAGGGAAAATATCCATCCTGTAATTTTAAACCCAAAAACTAAAACCGAAATAGCCCCAAAAGGTGGGGAACTGACTAACCCAGATAAAGCTTTGAAAAAATTTTCACCCCCTTTTTACTTTTAACACTCCTGGTAAAAACCCCTAACCCCCTTTTTGGCTCGTTTTTCTAGTTTTAATAAAATTGATTCCAGGACGGAGTTCGGGACTTCCCCGCACTCCCAGATTTTTTAAAAACCTTCTGATCTTTTCACGTTTCCATTGCGATGGTGAAACCTATTCCCAAAGGTTTTTTTCCTACCAACATTCAAAA
This sequence comes from Chionoecetes opilio, assembly GCA_016584305.1. NCBI lineage: Eukaryota > Metazoa > Arthropoda > Malacostraca > Decapoda > Majidae > Chionoecetes > Chionoecetes opilio. Next base: position 108,375 of record JACEEZ010020570.1, on the reverse strand, counting down.
ACGCTGCACTTATAAATATTAAATTTCCCCTCTGCCCACACATTTTCCCACTCATTTAATTTATCTAAGTCTCCTTGAAAAATTTTTCATCAGACTGTGTCTAAAAATTTCCAAACCAAAATTTAGTACCCTCCGAAAGTTTTCTGAATCACTCCCTAACCCCCTATCCAAGTCGTTGAGGTAAATCAAAAAAATATGGCCCCCAAAACAGATCTTTGGGGAAAACCCAAACTCGTTTCCCCGCCCCCATTCAGATTTAGAACCATTAATTTTTAACCCTTTGCTGCTTACACTTAGCCAAAAATTCTAAACCCAACAAAAACCTTTCCCCATCTATTCCATGGGGGCCTAACCTTATTTAAGACCCAAAACCGTGGGGGCCCTTGTCGAATGCCTTACAAAAGGCCAGGTAAAACAAATTTCATATCCTCATCATTATCTGCTGCTTCATAAAATTTCCTATAAAAACTCAATAAATTAGTGGCATAGAAATTAATATGAAAAAAAGAGATAATAAAAAAATTATTTTTTGACGTTATATGTTGTATTTTAGCTGGGCCTTTAAATTTAATAAAATAAAACAAAAAAAAATTTCGAGCACTATCATGAAAAAGGGCATAACATGACTGAGAAATAAAGAGAGATAGAATACAAAATGTAGGTTTGCCAGAGCGATATAATAACAAGGCATAAAAATGAATAACAAATGCAGAGATAACATAGAAACAATTGTATATCTGCCCGGGCGATATCAATAGTAAGGCATAGAACAAAGATAGACTATAGATACAATACAATAGAATGCAGATAAAGATAGAATATAGATATAGATATAAAACATATAATAAAAACATAGAATATTGATAAAAAGAGATAACAGAGAAAAGCAGTAGAGAGAGAGTCAATGTATGTGCTGCAACGTGTCTGACTAGTTAGGGCAATGTGTGACTTTTTGCGGTGTTGGTGTTAGTGTTGGTGTTGGTGGTGGTGGTGGTGGTAGTAGTGGGGGTGGTGGTGTATGGTGGGGGTGGGGGTGGGGGTGGTGGTGGGGGTGGTGGTTTGGGGGGTGGGGGTGGTGGGGTGGTGGTGTTGGTTTTGGTGTTGGTGGTGGTGGTGGTGGGGGGTGGTGGGTGGGGGTGTATGGTGGTGGTGGTGGTGGGGGTTTGGTGGGGGTGGGTGGTGGTGGGGGGGGGGTGGGGGTGGTGGTGGTGGTGGGGTGGTGGTGGTGGTGGTGGTGGGGGTGGGGGTGGTGGTGGTGGTGGTGTTGGCCCGTATGCCGTAGCGAAGACGTCAGCACAGGAGAGTGCCATTTTACAAGTGGCTTTAAAGTCCCTAACGGGCTCTCAGCGTCACTCCGAGGGGCTTTTAGTACCAGCCAACACCGGGGCCCAACGATAGCTGAAGGAGGGGAGGGCCCCAGGTGTTGAGCAAATAGTGGGCCGGTTTTGGGCCCCCCAAAATCATATCTGCAAAACCCTTTAGCCCCTTTTAGATTAAACCCTATCTTATTTCACTAATTTTTACGGGTTTAAATGCTGCCCTGATCCACGTTACAGGCAACATCGAGTCACTAGCTTCCCATGAGAAAAACCTTACAAATAAATAAAGTTATAAAATAATCTGTAAAAAACCTTTACTCCTGACCTTTTTTTAAGTGGATATTTTAAAGCTTTTGATTAAATATTTTCTTTTAAGTGTTCTCATGGGAAGCCCAGTGCCCCGCTGTTGCCTGTAAAATGTATCAGGGCGCAGTTTTAAACCCGTAAAAACCTGAAATAAAGGGGGAAAAAGGAGGGGTTTTCAGATTTCGCGCCTTGCAAAATTTTGCACAACACCAAACCTAAAAATGGCAAATCTGGTTTGGGGTCCCCCCGAGGCCTCCCTGTAAAATATTACGGTTTAAATTGTATCAATGGTTTTTATCTCTTTTGTGATGCTTTTTACAAATATCACCAAAATTAAACTCAATTTTTTCAACAAATTTGGGAATAGTGCTTTCTGAGCTGCCCCGCCCGACCCTTTGTTTTAAAATGGGGCACTAAGCAGTAGGGGCGTGACGGAGGGATAAGGCAAAATTTTTTTTTTATTTTTATTTTTTTATCATATTGTACTCAAAGTATCCCTATTTTTTTATCAAACCAGTTTTATGATTTGCAGTTTTTTGTAAATGGGTTCATTTTAAGATTTTTTAGGGGTTTTTTTTATCTTTTTCTTTTATTCATTCATTTTTTCTCTCTCTCTTTTCTCTCTCTCTCTTTCTCTTTTCTCCTCTCTCGCCTCTCTCTCTCCCTTTTCCTAAAAAATCCTCTCTTTTCTCTCTTCTCTCTCCTCCTCTTCCCCTCTCTCTCTTTACAGGTCTTCCCCCTCCCCTCTCCCTCACAAGTCTCCCAAAAAAATTTTAAAACCATTCCCCCCCAACCCTCACCCCCACGATGCCCCTCTCTCTTTTTTTTTTTTTTTTCCCCTCCTTTTCCTTCCCCCCCCTCTCTTTTTCTCCTCTCCTCTCTCTTTTCTCCTCTCTCCCCTCTTTTTCTCTCTCTCTCTGTGTGGGGTTTTAGTGAAAAATGCATCTTTTATGTAAATTTAAAAACTACGAGGAGCTTAAAGACTGGGGAAAAGAGAAGGAGAGAGAGAGAGAAGAGAGAAGAGAGAGAGGAGGAGAGAGAGAAGAGAGAGAAAAGAGAGAGAAGAGAGAGAGAGAGAGGAGAGAGAAGGAAAAGGAAAAAAAGAGAGAAATGTCAATTATGTGCTACAAAAAGTGGGCTTACATGTCAGGGCAATGTATGACCTTTTTTTCATTGTGGGGGGTGGTGGTGGGGTGGTGGTGGTGGTGGTGGTGGTGGTGTGGGGTGGTGGTGGGTGGTGGTTTGGGGGTGGGGGTGGGGGGTGGTGGTGGTGGTAGTGGTATGGAGTGGTGGGGTGGTGGGGGTGGGGGTGGGGGTTTGGGGGTGGTGGTGATGGGGGTGGTGGGGGGGTGGTGGTAGTGGGGTGGTTGGGGGTTTGGGGGGTGTGGTGGTGGGTGGTGGTGGTGGGGGGTGGGGGTGGTGGTAGTGGGGTGGGGGGTGGTGGTGGTGGTGGGGATTGGTTTGGGGGGGGGGGTGGTTTGTGGGGGATAGTAGTGATGGGGGGGTGGTGGTAGTGGGGATGGTGGTGGTGGTGGGTGGTGGTTTTGGGGTGGTGGGGTTTGGGGGTGGTGGTGGTGGTAGTGGTGGTGGTAGTGGTGGTAGTGGTGGGTAATGGTGGTATAATTTTTTGATAGTGGGTTTTTTGGGGGGCAGGGTTGTAAAAATTTTTGTAGATTTGTTGATTTTTTTAAAACTCCCGTGAAAAGACTTGGGTTAGGTGGTAAAATTTTAAATTTTAATCCCCTAAAAGCAGTGTAGTAGAGTGTAAAGTATAGTAGTATAGTAGTAGAGTAATAATTTGTATTATTTTTTATTTTATTATTATTAAATTTGTAGTAGTAGTAGTAGTAGTGACGTTGGGAAAAAAGGGGGGTTCCCCTTTTGTTCAGGGACGACGGTGAGGGAACCCCCCAGCCAGCAAAGCTCAGGGGGGGGTGTGCCAAAAGGGGCCCCCACCGGGGGGCCAAACCCCTTTTGCCCTCGTGGGGGAAATCCTGCGGTACAGGGCAGCCAATACGCCCCTTTGGGCTCGCGGGGGACAATCTGGGGCTCGGGGATTCCCGGAAACCCGAGGGCAGCGGGCCTTTTTTGGGACAAACCGGGTCTTCCCCCGATGGCCGCCTCCCATCGTGGGGCTTTTCCCCCGGGCTGTCCACCCAGGAAAAGAGCGGGGAAGGGTAAGGGCCCATGGGGGGATAGGAAACCTGCAAAATGACCCTGGGTTTTCCTTCACGCCCCTGGGCTTCACCCAATCGGCGGCATGGCCCCCAAGGCTAGGGGCTTCTACTCAAGACTAGCTGACTTGATGTCAGTAAAGAAGCACCAGCCAAGGGCCCGTCGCCCCCTGGATGAGGTGTCGCCTCCCTTCCCTGCCCCGGTCTGCCCCCTCCTGTGTCCAGGGGAAGAGAAAATCCACTCCCTTAACACAACATAAGTGCCCCTCGATTGCGAGGCCACTTTGGGTTAGGAGTGGGAAAAGGGGTGGATAGGTTAGGGAAATGGTGGGTTTTTATAAATTTAGGGGATTTTTAGTAAATGGTATGTTTTTTGGGGTATTTGTAAGGTTGGATCCCACAGTAAATGCGAGGTGGGGCTATGGCGTCCCCGCCGCAAATAAAGGGGGTGGGGTTATATTGTATAGTGTAGTGTAAAAATAAAGTAGTTTAGTAGTTTAGTAGTTGTAGTTAGCTTGGTTTAGGTCTCCGATTGGCGTGTTTTGGCCCCCGGGGGAGTTACCCCGACGTGGGAGAAACCCAAAACCCGAATTAAAATTTTCGGGCCCCGTGAGGGCCCAAAAACACCCCATGCTGTCCATTTAATCACCTCCCCGATGGAGTGAATGGGGACAAAAGGGGGGGGTTTGGGGATGGTAAAAGGGCGTAATATAAAATTGTGCGAAGGGTTGGGGGAAAATAAGTTAATGGAAACCTAGGGGATAGGGGTTTAAAGGTAAGGGGTAGTAGTAGAAAGGTAGTAGTTTTGAGTGAGTGGAGTAGTAGTATAGTAGTTTTTGGTGGTCGGTATTTAGTAGTATTAGTAGTTTTAGTAGTAAGTAGTAGTGCAGAATAGTATTTTAGTGGTGTGTAGTAGTAGAGTAGTGTTGTTGTTGTAGAGTAGTGGTGGAAATAGTAGTAGTAGCGTATTTTTTGTGTAGTGTATTTTAGTGAAGTGGTGTAGTAATTATATTTTTATATTAATTTATATATTTTTAAATATTAATAGTGGTGATAGTAGTAGTATTTAGTAGTAGTTTTTGTGGGTGTAGTAGTTGTGGTGGTAGTAAGTAGTATAGTGTAGTAGTATAGTGTATTTAGTGGGTAGTAGTAGTATAGTATATAGTATGTGGTAGTAGTAGTAGTATATAGTTGTGTGGTTGTAGTAGAGGGGTGGTGGAGTATATGTAGTATATGTTATTTTAGGAGGAGTGTAAAAGGGTGGTGGTGTGTTTTTTTTTTTTTTTTTTTTTTATTTTTTTTTTTTTTTTTTTATTAGTTGTGTGTGGTGTTTTTAGTTTTGTGGTTTTGTGTTTTGGGTGTTTTGGTGTTGTAGTTTGTGTGTGTGTGGTTTTGTGTGTGTGTGTGGTTTTGTGTGTGTGTGTGTTTGTGTAGTGTGTGTTGTGTGTGTGTGTGTTGTTTTGGTGTGTATTTAAAGTGTGTGTGTGTGTGTGTGTGGTGGTGGGGTTTGGGGGTGTTGTGGGTTCCGGTTGCGCGGTTTTTTGTTTTCCTTTTTGTCTTTCTGTTTTGTTTTTGCGGTTTGAGTGTGGGTGGTTGTGTGTGGGGTGTGTGAGGGGTTTGGTGTGGTTGTGTGTTGGAGTTGGTGTGGTGTTTGTGTGTGAGTGTTGGTTTGTGTTTGGGTGGGGTTGGTTGTGTGGTGGGGGTGTGTTGTTGTGTGTTGGTGTGTGTGTTGTGTTGTGGTGACTTTCAACCCCAAGTCAGTTTCCTTAAATTTAAATTCCATCATTTTTTTTTTCATTCTGCGCTTTCCAATCTATTTCAACCCCTTTTCCCCTTTTTTTCCCCTTTTTTCTCCCCTCTCTCCCTCTCTCCCCTCTCTCTCTCCCCCTCTATCTCCCCCTTTTCTCTCTCTTCTTCTCTCTCTCTCTTCTTCCAACATAAAAAATACGTTTTAACACATCTTTTTTTACATTATTTACTTGTTAAAACCATCATTTATCTCGTCCTTGTCTATTTCGCTCCCCTCCTCCTCCCCTCTCCCCCCCCTCCTTCCTCCTCCTCCTCCCCCTCCTCCTCCTCCTCCTCCCCCTCCTCCTCCTCCCCTCCCTCCTCCTCCTCCTCCCCCTCCTCCTCCCCCTTTGAAGGATGTCTTTTTTATTTTACTTTTAAAATAATTAACAATTAACAAACCACACACACACACACCCCCCACACACAACACACACACCACCACCCACACAACACAAACAACACCACACAACACACAACACACACACAACACTACACAAGGGTTACCCCGTAGTGTAGTGGTACACGCTCAGTCCACAACCGAGAAGTCCCGGGTTCTTTCTCGGGCGGAGCGGAGAGAGAGGGCGGTCTTTTTAAAAACCCAAGCCCCTGTCCACCAGCAGTGAATGAGTGTTACCCGGGGGGGTTTGTGACCCCCCTTTTCCGGGGGTGGTGGTTCGGCCAACATAAGCACTAAGGAAAAGATAAAATAATGTTGATAGGGAGACAGGGCCTTTGAGTTTTGCTCAGGCCCTGTAAAAACAACATCATATAGGTGAATGAATACTAGACAATACACACACACACACACCACACACACAAAACACACACCCACCACACACCCAACCACAACACACACACACACACACCACACACACTCGCGATGATCGGGTTTGGGAAAACGTGCTGGTCTCCCATTTGTGGGGTAGGCGGTTCGAATCCTCGTGCCCGGTTTTTTTTTTTATGAAAATTTTTCCGGGCGGTTACTGCCCCCTCGACAAGGGGGGGGAAAAATAAAAAATAAATAGAAGGAAAGAATAAAAAAAGAAATAGTAGATGTGTGGTGAGGGGCCCCCATTGGTATAGTGTCAAGGTTAAGGTAGGTGGGTAAATGAGCTCCAAGTCGCACGGGGGGGGAGGGGAAACTGGCGATCGCGAGCCTGCCCGCGTGGACAAGACCATGGGTGAATAACACACACACACACACGCCACCCTCTGTCACACCCAAACAACACCTCAGTCAGTCAGTTAGTCCCCCCCCCCCCCACCCCACACCAAAAACCCCCACAACCCCCACCCCAAACACAACCCCACACACACCAAAACCCCACAAAAAAAACCCCCCCCCCCGTTCTCCTTCCGGGCCCCCCATTCACCTCTTGATTTTCTTGACAACATTTCGCGCTCAATTTATATACATGTGGGTGTGCGTGTGGCTCCTCTTGTGTGGGGGGTGGGGGGTGAGGGGTGAATGAGGGGGTGGAGGGTGGTGATGGGCGGGAGGGGGGAGTGGATGGGTGGTGATGGGTGGGCTTGGGTGCGTTGGAGATAAAGGGAGGGAGGGAAAGTGGAGTAAGGGAAAGTTGTGGGGTAAAGGAATGAAATTTTTGGGTATTTTTTGTTTTGGGTGTGTGTGTGGAGGGGAGAGAGCAGAGAGGAGGAGAGAGAAGGGGAGAGAGAGGAGAGGGAGAAGAGGGGAGAGGAGAAAGAGAAGGAGAGAAGGGGGAGAGAGGGGGGGAGAGAGAGAGAGAGATACCAAAGCGCATCACGATTCTCACCATTCACTTGGGCGTTGCCTCTTAAGTGTGTGTTTTTGTGTGTGTGTGTGGGTTTTGTGGTGGTGTGTGTGTTTTGGTGTTGGGGGGTTTGTCGTGTTGGGTTTTGTGGGTGTGTTTGTGTGTGTGTTTGTGTGGTGTTTGTGTGTGTTTTGGGTTTTGTGTGTTTGTGGTGTGTGTGTGTGTGTGTGTGTGTGTGTGTGTGTGTGTGTGTGTGTGGTTGTTTTCTGGGGGGTGTGTGGTGGTGTGTGTGTGTTTTTGGGGTGTGGGGGTGTGTGTGTTGGTTTTTGTTTTTGGGGGTGGGTTTTGGTGGTGGGGCTTTTTCCGCTTTTTATCTACGAAGAAAAAACTCATCTTTTTATTTTTAAAAACCCAACTTCGTATTTTATTTTTTTTTTTCTCGAAAACAAACAAATTCCTTTTTTTTTTTTCTCTTACAATGCACAAAAATTTTTTATTATTTTTTTTTCTCGAAGCGCAAACATTTTGTTTCTCTCTCTTGTACTTCAATGTTACCTCGCCTCCACCTACTCCACCTCTTCCACCTCACCTCAGCACCTACTCCACCCCTGCACAGGTAACAACACACCTCACACCCACACTCATGCCTGGATACACCTTGCATTTAGTTCCTCCACCCTTAAAAAAATAAAGGGCTGGAAAGTTTCTCTCCCCCTCCATCACCCCCTTTTAATAATAAATTTAAAAAAATAATTTTTTTCTCGCCGGAGGATACAAAAAAGCAAAGCAAAAAAGAACAAACCCAAAGGGGGTTTACTTAAAATACTAGAGCAAAAAAAAAAGCAAAAGAGTAGTCAGGCAATCAGGGGAAAGCAGCAAAGTACATAGAATACACACACATGCATTCAAGGTTTTAGATAATCTTCTTTCATGCTACTTGGCTGACGATGCTTGTAATTTTGGTTTGTATTATGGTTCTTCGTGTTATCATTAGTATTATCATATCATTATTACTTAGGTGTATGATTTTTTTTCTTTTTTTTGCCTTTTGTACTTCCATATGTCTGTCCAAAAAATGGTGAATTCTGTGGGAAAAAAAATATGAAAATGAACAAATCTGTGAAAAAAAAGGATGAAAACGAACGAATCTGTGAAAAAAAAATACGAAAAACGAACAATCTGGAAAAAAAAAAGGTTGAAAAAAATGTGAAGTTGGGAAAAGGGGGAAATTGGAAAAAAAAAAAAAGAAAAATCTGTGAAAAAAATTAAAAAAAAGAAAAAATCTGTGAAAAAAAAATAGAAAAGAAAAAATTGTGAAAAAAAAAATTGGGGGGAAGAATCTGTGAAAAAAAAAGGGGAAAGAAAAATCGGAAAAAAAAATTTTTAAAAAAAAATCTTTTGAAAAAAAAAAAAAAAAAAAAAAAAATATACGAAAATGAACGAATCTGTGAAAAAAAAAAAAAAAAAAAAGGGGAACAAATTGTGGGAAAAAAAAAGAAAAAGAACAAATCTGTAAAAAAAAAGGAAAAAGAAAACTGAAAAAAAAAAAAAAAAAAAACCCATTCTGTGAAAAAAAAAAAATAACATTTGGGAGAGTTTCTGCTTGGAAAAGGAAGACCGGGGGATTGTGGGGAAAAGATTTTAAAAACTAAATTGTGAGACCTTGGGAAAAAAATTGTGAATTTTGGGTTTTTTTAATTTTTTTTGAGATATTTTTTCCCTTTTTTTTTTTTCCTTTTTGATATCGGATTTTTTTACGTTATTTTTTAAAAAGGGGGAAAAGGAAAAGGAAAAAGAAAGGGGGAGGAGGGGGAAAGGGGGGAAAAGGGGGAAAAAGGAGGAGGAGGAGGAGGAGGAGGAGGAGGAGGAGGAGGAGAAACAAGGGGGAAAGTAATGAAAATGGTTATCCAGTGTGTGTTTTTGTGTTTGTGTTTTTTTTTTTCTTTTACATTATGCCTATAGCGCGTGAGACCGTGAGCTCAAGGGGGGGATGGGGGCCCTGGAGGTCACTTGAGGGCTGGGGATGGTTGGCCCTCGCCCGTGGTGGGCGGCAGGATTGAGGAGTTGTTATTGAGGCTTATTGGCCATGTTCCTCCCATAGCACTCGAAATCAAAGGTAGAGTTAAGGGGACAGAAATGGGGGGTTCTTAGGCCACTCGACGGTGCAGAAAGATCTTAAGTGGATATTCGCCTTCATCGGGGATCGAACTCGGGTCACCGAGAACGCCACTGGAACACCACTCTGCTACCGCCCTCCTACTCACCTACTCACCCCGGCTTCACCTACCACTTTTTTGTGGTGTGTTTGTGTGGTGTGTGTGTGTTTGTGTGTTTTTGTGGGGGTGTGTTGTTGTGTGTGGGTGTGGGTGTGTGGGTGGTGTGTGTGGTGGTGTGTGTGGTGTGTGTGGGGGTGTGTGTGTGTGGGTGTGTGTGTTGGGGTGGTGTGTTTTGTGTGTGGTGTGTGGTGTGTGTGTGTGTGTGTGTGTGTGTTGGGGTTGTGTGGGGTGGGGTGTGTTGGGTGTGTGGTGGTGTGTGTGCGTGGTGGTGGGGTGGTGGGTGTGTGTTTGGGTTGTGTGGTGTTGTGTGGTTGTGTGTGTGTGGGTGTTGTGTGCGTTGTTTTTTGTGTGTTTTGTGGTTTGTGTGTTTTTGTTTGGTTGTTTTTTGTGTTTTTTTTTAAACTATTCATATTCTTTTTCATTTCTGAGATTTCCTCCTTGGTTTTTTATTTTTTTTACTTTTTCCCTTTTTTTTATCTTATTTCATTATTTTTTTCCTTGAATTTTTTTTTTTTTGATCCTTAATCTTTTCTTTTCTCTCTCTCTCTCTTTTCTCTCTCTCTCTCTCTCTCTCTCTCTCTCTCTCCCCCTCTCTCTCTCCTTTTTCTCCCCTTCTCTCTCTCTCCCCTCCCTCTTTTTATTGCCTCTTCCCCTTTTTCTCATTTTGTCTTATTTTCCTTCTCCGCTATTCTGATATTCATCTTTATTGTGTTTAGTAGCCAGTGTAACAGTTCATTCTTTCTTATATCTCTCTCTCTCTCTCTCTCTCTCTCTCTCTCTCTTCTCCTTCTCTCTCTCTCTTCTCTCCTCTCTCTTCTCTCTCCTCCTCTCTCTCTCTCTCTCTCTCTCTCTCTTTTCCACCAGACATTTTCTATTTTCCTCCATTATATCTATCATTCTTATTTATCTTGCCCTTCAGATTTTTGCATGCCTGTCAATCCTTTCTCCCCCGTTCTTCGTCTTTTCATCTTTTCCACCTCTCCTACTCTCTCATGCTTCCCTCTCCCTCCCTCCTTCCCTCCTTTGCCTTTCTTCCTCCCTCCCTCCCTCCCTCCCTTCCCTTCCCTCCCTTCCCTCCCTCCCTTCCCATAAAACAAGAGCCACAATAAAATTCTCTCACACACCAAGGGAACACAAGCGCATTCAATTCCCTCCTTTCCTCCCTCTCTTTGTCTTTCCCTCCCTCCCTCCCTCCCTCCCTCCCTCCGTTCCTCTTCTTACAACACAAGGCACTCCCTATTCTCTCCCTCTCCCTCCCTTCCTTTCTCCTTCCCTTTTCTCTCTTGCTGCTATACCTTCACACACACACACACACACACACACACACACACACACCACAAAACACACACACCACACACACACACACACACACACACACACACACACTCCGGGTACTCCGTGGTGTAGGGGAAGCACGCTTGGTTCACAACCGAGAAGTCCCGGGTTCGATCCCCGGGCGGAGCGGAAACATATGGGCTGTTTCCTTAAAACCCGAGCCCCTGTCCACCCAGCAGTGAATGGGTACCGGGTGTTAGCCAGGGTTTGTGACCTGCTCTCCGGGGTGTTGGCTTCGGCAAACACAAAGCACTAAGGATGAATGATAAAAAAAAAAAAAAAGTTGATATGGAGACGGGGCCATACGAGCGTTGCTCTGGCCCTGTAAAATACAACTAGATGAATACACACACACACATCGTTTGGACGGCTCAGTTGGTTAGGGTGTCCGGCACCATTCTATGGTCCGGACCCGGCCCCGCTCATACCTGGAGATTTTTCCACCGCGAAATTCGGGCGAGTACTGTCCCCCTTGAGCAAAGGGATGGGGTGTGTTTTTTGAGGTCCCAGCATTACCCAAAGATCGGTAATAATGAACTCCAAGCTCGCACCTGGAGGGTGAAACTGGCGATCGCGAGTCTGACTCGCGTGGACAAGACCATGAGTGAATAACACACACACACACACACACACACACACACACACACACACACACAACACACACACACACACACACACACACACCACACAATGAGGATAGTACAACAATACAAGTAGCATCCACTTAACATTTCTCTCTTATCTGACATCTTGTTTCCCCTCTCCCTCCCTGCTGACATCTTGTTCCCCTCTCCCCCCCCTGCTGAATCTTGTTCCCCCCTCCCTCCCCTGCTGACATCTTGTTCCCCTCTCCCCTCCCCTGCTGACATCTTGTTCCCCCTCTCCCCTCCCCTGCTGACATCTTGTTCCCCTCTCCCCTCCCCTGCTGACATCTTGTTCCCCTCTCCCCTCCCCTGCTGACATCTTGTTCCCCCTCTCCCCTCCCCTGCTGACATCTTGTTCCCCCTCTCCCTCCCCTGCTGACATCTTGTTCCCCCTCTCCCCTCCCTGCTGACATCTTGTTCCCCTCTCCCCTCCCCTGCTGACATCTTGTTCCCCTCTCCCTCCCCTGCTGACATCTTGTTCCCCCTCTCCCTCCCCTGCTGACATCTTGTTCCCCCTCTCCCCTCCCCTGCTGACATCTTGTTCCCCTCTCCCCCCCCTGCTGACATCTTGTTCCCCCTCTCCCCTCCCCTGCTGACATCTTGTTCCCCCTCTCCCCTCCCCTGCTGACATCTTGTTCCCCCTCTCCCCTCCCCTGCTGACATCTTGTTCCCCCTCTCCCCTCCCCTGCTGACATCTTGTTCCCCCTCTCCCCTCCCCTGCTGACATCTTGTTCCCCCTCTCCCTCCCCTGCTGACATCTTGTTCCCCCTCTCCCCTCCCTGCTGACATCTTGTTCCCCCTCTCCCCTCCCCTGCTGACATCTTGTTCCCCCTCTCCCTCCCCTGCTGACATCTTGTTCCCCCTCTCCCTCCCTGCTGACATCTTGTTCCCCCTCTCCCTCCCCTGCTGACATCTTGTTCCCCTCTCCCTCCCCTGCTGACATCTTGTTCCCCCTCTCCCCTCCCCTGCTGACATCTTGTTCCCCCTCTCCCCTCCCCTGCTGACATCTTGTTCCCCCTCTCCCCTCCCCTGCTGACATCTTGTTCCCCTCTCCCCTCCCCTGCTGACATCTTGTTCCCCCGCTCCCCTCCCCTGCTGACATCTTGTTCCCCCTCTCCCTCCCCTGCTGACATCATGCTCTCCCCAGCTCCCCTTCATTCTTTCCCCTCCTTTCCTCCTCCTCCTTCTCCTCCTCCCTCCTCCTCCTCCTCCTCCTCCTCCTCCTCCTCCTCCTCCTCTCCTCCTCCTCCTCCTCCTCTTCTAACTTTGCTATTCTTTTACCTCTAACACGTAGAAACTATAGCGGTAGAAAGAAGTCACACAGGCAGCCTCGTTTGTCCCAGTAGGTTTGTTGCTGTCTGTTCTTCCTTTGTATTCCTTTGTATTTCTCTTCCTCCTCCTCTTATCCTTATATCCAAGGCCGAGCGCTACATTCCTCCACCCTTCCTCCTCCTCCTTCTCTTCCTCCTCCTCCTTCTCCTCCTTTTCCTTCCCCCTCAATCCTAACCCTGTATTTCCCGTATGGTGGAGGTTGTTAGGCCAGCTCTTTATCTAGTAAGAGTTAGTCCACAAGGTAGATCATACAGGCATATTGCATTAACCCCTTGAGGCCCAGAACGTAATTTCCATTGTAATTTGGGTACCATTAGAAGAGCTGAAGTGACTATAAGCAATATTTTATAGATATGACCTGTTTAGTATCCTTGTCGACTAACTTGGTATATTAAGTTACTTTTTGTAATTTTATGGCTAACAACATACAATTTTATATAGCAAAGGAAAGATCTGGGCGTGTAGGGGTTAACATCACCGTGAAGTAGACGTGCTGGCTCTCACAAGGATAACCCACAACAGTGTCCTAACTTATTTCCAGTGGAGTCCCTGAGGTGAGGCAAAACTGTACACTCAAACAGAGGAGCTAGCAAGGCCCACCACTGTACATGGACATTCTCACACACATAAAAAAGGAAATAGGGAAAAACTGGTTCACAAATAGGGTGGTAAATGATTGGAATGGACTCAGTAGACAGGTAGTTAGTGCGGAGTCATTAGGGAGCTTTAAAAGAGAAGCTGGATAATTTTCATGGATGGGGATGAAAGGTGGATGTAGGTAGTGTTAAGTAACAGGAACGACCACGTATAGGTCTCGCAGCCTCTTGTAGCTTCCTTATTTTCTTATGTCTTATGTTCTTATTGCACCATACTATATATCCATCTCATTTGACATCTAAGATACAACTCTAAAGAATGCATTATACATTACATCAAAATTATGTACGTCCCCCCCCCCCCCCCCCCCCGTCCCTCGGGTTCATCCTGGTGTGGTGATAATTTGTATCGTCAATAACCTCCTAATTGGTAATATGTACTAATTGTCTAGATAATGATGTATGTATCTTATCATATCTTCAACTACTACTACTACTACTACAACTACTACTACTACTACTACTACTACTACTATTACTACTACTACTACTACTACTACTACTATACTACTACTACTACTACTACTACTACTACTACTACTACTATACTACTACTACTACTTACTACTACTACTACTACTACTACTACTACTACTATATACTACTATACTACTATACTACTACTACTACTAACTACTACTACTACTACTACTACTACTACTACTACTACTATACTACTACTACTACTACTACTACTACTACTACAAATATACTACTACTACTACTACTACTACTACTACTACTACTATATACTACTACTACTACTACTACTACTACTACTACTCTACTACTACTATACTACTACTACTACTATTTACTACTATATTCTACTACTACTACTACTTACTCTCTACTACTATTTACTATTTAATACTTACAAACTACTACTACGAGAGAGGAGAGAGAGAGAGAGAGAGAGAGAGGAGAGAGAGAGAGAGGAGAGAGAGAGAGAGATGAGAGAGAGAGAGAGAGAGAGGAGAGAGAGAGAGAGGAGAGAGAGAGGAGAGAAGAGAGAGAGAGAGAAGAGTAGAAGAGAGAGAAGAGAGAGAGAGATGAGAGAAAAGAGAGAGAAGAGAGAGAGAGGAGAGAGAGGAGAAGGGAGAGAGAGAGAAGAGAGAGAGAGAGGGGAGAGAGAGAGAGAGAGAGAGAGAGAGAGAGAGAGAGAGAGAGAGAGAGAGAGAGAGAGAGAGAGAGAGAGGGAGAGAGAGAGAGAGAGAGAATCATCCTCGTATTCCTTGATGTCCTTCTTTTTATTCTTCATTCTCTTCTCTTCTCTCATATTTTCTTATTATATTTTGATCATAATAAAAAACCGCCAGTCATATTTCCTTGATCGATGCTTTTTTACATGCATTATTTTGTGCTTGCAAATATCCTCGAATATTATATACCATTTTTGTGTCTTGCATAATAATAATAATAATAATAATAATATTTTTTTTCTCGCCCAGTGGCCTACAGACAAACAACAAAGCAACAAGAACAAGCCAAGGAGTAAACTTAAGTACTAGAGCAAATACAAAAAACAGGAACATAGTACAGGCACATTTGGGGACATGGTACAGGCACATTAGGGGACATGGTACAGGCCATTAGGGACTAGTACAGGCCACATTAGGGACATCAGTACAGGCACATTAGGGGACATAGTACAGGCACATTAGGGGACATAGTACAGGCACATTAGGGGACATAGTAGCAAAGTAGGGGAGAGCGGGGCAGGTTGCATCGAGGGTAGGTTGCATCATTGCCTCTAACTCGCATGTTATCACACAGTACATCGTCTATTATACTATCTACTACTATACTACTACTAATAATACTAGCTACTACTACTACTACTACTACTACTACTATAAACTACTACTACTACTACTACTACAACTACAATAATAATAATAATAAAAAAAGTTAATGCGAGTTAGAGGCAATGATGCAACCTATCCTCGATGCAACCTGCCCCGCTCTCCCCTACATAGAAAAGCATACATGGACACCTTCATAATGCCTCTATCTTTTTCCCCGCCAGTCTTCGTGTTATCTGTACATTTAGTTGACATTATATATTCATTGATTGACATTATACATTGATCTGTATTGACGTTTATGTATCAGTCACTTATTTTATTGATTTCTTTGCCTTTATTTCTCCCTTCTTTAGTGTATCCTTGAATTTCCTTTCTTCAATATATAATTACTCATTCTTCCATTTCTTTCTTCTTTCAGTGTTTATTTGATTCTCCTCTCTTCCATTATTCCTTTTTTCTCTTATATTTCTCTCTTCTTTCAGTGTTTAGTTTATTTTCTTCTCTCCAATTCTTGCTTCTTCCTTCTTCATACATTAATTTATCTTCCTCATCTCTGCTTCATTCCCTCCCCTCTTCCTCCCTCTTTCTATCACCTCTGCTTCATTCCCTCCCCTCTTCCCCCCTCCTTCTATCACCTCTGCTTCATTCCTCCCTCTTCCTCCCTCCTTCTATCATCTCTGCTTCATTCCTTCCCTCCTTCTATCATCTCTGCTTCATTCCCTCCCCTCTTCCTCCCTCCTTCTATCATCTCTGCTTCATTCCCTTCCCTCTTCCTCCCTCCTTCTATCATCTCTGCTTCATTCCTCCCTCTTCCTCCCTCCTTCTATCATCTCTGCTTCATTCCTCTCCTTTCCTCCCTCCTTTCTATCATCTCTGCTTCATTTCCCTCCCCTCTTCCTACCCTCCTTCTATCATCTCTGCTTCATTCCCTCCTCTTTCCTTCCCTCCTTCTATCATCTCTGCTTCATTCCACTCCCTCTTCTCCACTCCTTCTATCATATCTGCTTCATTCCCTCCCTTCTCCCTCACTTCTATTTCTATTCATTACTTACTCTTCCTCCACTCTATTCCCTCCCTCTCATCATCTCTCTTCATTCCTCCCTCTTCCCTCCCCTTCTATCATCTCTGCTTCATTCCCTTCCCTCTCCTCCACTCTTCTATCATCTCTGCTTCATTCCCTCCCCTCTTCCTCCCTCCTTCTATCGCCTCCTCCTTCGTTCCCCTCTCACTATCCCTGCCTCACCCACTACTATAATTATAACTACTACTATAACACTATACTATATAACTATACTACTACTATATTATACTATACACTATACTACTACTATATTATTCTCCACTACTACTTATCCTTCCTCTCCCTACCCACTACTATAATGATATAACTACTACTATAACACTGTACTATATAACTACACTACTACTATATTATACTATACACTATACTACTACTATATTATTCTCCACTACTACTTATCCCTCCTCTCCCTACCCACTACTATAACTATATAACCACTACTATACTACTAACTAACTATACTATCTAATTGTTCTCACTACTACTTATCCTCCTCCCTACCACTACTATAATTTAACTACTACTATAACACTGTACTATATACTAGCTACTATATATCATCTCCACTGCTACTTATCCCTCCTCTCCCTACCCACTACTATACTGATATAACTACTACTATAACACTATACTATATAACTATACTACTACTATATTATACTATACACTATACTACTACTATATTATTCTCCACTACTACTTATCCCTCCTCTCCCTACCCACTACTATAATGATATAACTACTACTATAACACTGTACTATATAACTATGCTACTACTATATTATTCTCCACTACTACTTATCCCTCCTCTCCCTACCCACTACTATAATGATATAACTACTACTATAACACTGTACTATATAACTATGCTACTACTATATCATACTCCACTGCTACTTACCACTCCTTTATTTTTACCCTCTTCCATGCCTTTTCTCCCCTCCTCTTCATTGGCCTCTTCCCCCCTTCTTCCCCCTTCCCCCTTTTTCCCCCTCCTCCCCTCTTCCCTCCCCCCTTCCCCCTCCCCCCTCCCCCTCACAACGTGGGTGTACGATTACTCAGCAGAATTATAACAATAAAGAACCTTGACTTAACAACTTTTATAGAAATTTCATCTGATAATTGAGAGAGAGAGAGAGAGAGAGAGAGAGAAGGGGAGAGAGGAGAAGAGAGAGAGAGAGAGAGAGAGAGAGAGAGAGAGAGAGAGAGAGAGAGAAGAGAGAGAGAGAGAGAAGAGAGAGAGAGAGAGAGAGAGGGATGTGCGTGGCTTTATGTCAAGGTCGCACATCCTCTCGTTGCTACACACACACACACACACACACACACACACACACACACACACACACACACACACACACACACACACGCACACTTTCTCACGCCTTCACCTCCACCACCTTTCCTTGACAGACAAACTGACAGGTAGATAGATACTGACACAGATAGATTGACAAGTAGGTAGATGTGTAGATATATAGGCAATTATTGATAAACAGGTAGGCATACAGGTAGATAAGTAGAGTGAGAGGTAGACAGAGACAGATACACAGGTAGATAAGTAGAGTGAGAGGTAGACAGAGACAGATAAACAGGTAGATAAGATAGAGTGAGAGGTAGACAGAGACAGATAAACAGGTAGATAAGTAGAGTGAGAGGTAGACAGAGACAGATAAACAGGTAGATAAGTAGAGTGAGAGGTAGACAGAGACAGATAAACAGGTAGATAAGATAGAGTGAGAGGTAGACAGAGACAGATAAACAGGTAGATAAGTAGAGTGAGAGGTAGACAGAGACAGATAAACAGGTAGATAAGTAGAGTGATAGGTAGACAGAGACAGATAAACAGGTAATAAGATAGAGTGAGAGTAGACAAGACAATAAACAGGTAGATACAGTAGTGAGAGTTTGACAGAGACAGATAAAAGGTAGAAAAGATAGAGTGAGAGGTAGACAGAGACAGATAACAGGTAGATAAATAGAGTAGAGGTAGACAGAGACAGATAACAGGTAGATAAGTAGAGTGAGAGGTAGACAGAGACAGATAAACAGGTAGATAAGTAGAGTGAGAGGTAGACAGAGACAGATAAACAGGTAGATAAGTAGAGTGAGAGGTAGACAGAGACAGATAAACAGGTAGATAAGTAGAGTGAGAGACTGACGGAAAGACATACAGAAAGACAGACAGACAGATAAACAGAAAGACAGACAGACAGATAGAAAGGTAAGCGGGTTGATAGAATGAGAGACAGACAGACAGACAGACAGATAGAGAAATACAGTAGACAGAGACAGACAGACAGACAGACAGACAGACAGACAGACAGACATGTATTTATAATATATATAGCGAGAGACATATACATACATACATACAGATAGACGGACACAGACAGACAGGTAGATATATATATATATAGATCAAGAGACAGACAGACAGACAGACACACAGACAGACAGACACACAGACAGACAGACACACAGACAGACAGACACACATATAAATCCTTCTTTTCCAAGCTCACCACAACGTCATTGCATCCTCAACAACTTGCCCCGCATTCCTTCACTTCCTCTCCACGCCTGCCACCCACCACCACTATGTTGCCCCCCCCCTCCCCCCTCCCCCGCCCCTACCCCCCGCAACACCCACGCCCTCACGCTGCGGTAATGAGGCGCAGTGTGTGTGGTGTGTGTGTGTGTGTGTGTGTGTGTGGTTTTTGTTCGCATGTCGATCTTATGTCAGTAAAGTGGGTCGTGTTCCTTGTTTTCTCCTCCTCCTCCCCCTCTTCCTCCTCCTCCTCCTCCTCCTCCTCCTCCTCCTCCCCTTCCTCCTCCTCCTCCCTCCTCCTCCTCCTCCTCCTCCTCCTCCTCCTCCTCCTCCTCCTCCTCCTTTTTATTGTCTTCTTTGTCATGTCTTTTCGTCCCTCTCTCTGCTTCTATAAACTGGTCGTTGTCTTCATCATCATCATCATCGTTGATTTTCACTTCTCTCTTGTGTGTCATAGGAAGGGTGAGCTGAAACGAAAAAAAAAAAAAAAAAAAAAAAAAAAATTATAATAGAACATGCACAGAAAAACGGACTCAATGCCATAAAAAAAACAAATTGCAAAAAAACCTCTCAGAAGGATTAGTCAATTAAGCGCGGGAAGGGTTTTAATACTCCTCTCTCGAAAGATTTTAAGTCGTAGGAAGGTGGAAAGACGTAAGAGAATTCCAGAGTTTACCCATTAAAATTTTCCTCCTTTCCTTAGTATAACCTCTACTCCTTTGATATGTTTTCTCTTATAGCCTTGTTCTCCTTCCTTCCCTCTCCTTCTCCCTCCTTCTCCCTCCTTCTCCCTCTCTCCTCCTGCACCCTCAACATTCCTCACCCTGCCTCTAACCTTCCTAGCCCTTCACTATCCCCATCTATTTCCCCGCGTGTTTCCCTGCGCCTCCTCACTAACTCCTTTCTGGTATACATGGGAGAGTAAACAAACAGTGTTCTCCCTTGCCTCGTGTCCCGTTGTCCTCTTTACACTCGCCTTGCATTCTTCTCAAGGCTTATTTCGTTGCCTGTTCCTTTTCTCCCTTTTTTTTCATTATTTTAAATGTTTATTTCGTTGCCTGTTCCTTTTCTCCCTTTTTTTCATTATTTGCAATGTTTAATTCGTTGCCTGTTCCTTTTCTCCCTTTTTTTCATTATTTGCAATGTTTATTTCGTTGCCTGTTCCTTTTCCCTTTTTTTCTTCATTATTTGCAAGGCTTATTTCGTTGCCTGTTCCTTTTCTCCCTTTTTTTTCATTATTTGCAAGGTTTATTTCGTTGCCTGTTCCTTTTCTCCCTTTTTTTCTTCATTCTTTGCAAGGTTTATTTCGTTGCCTGTTCCTTTTCTCCCTTTTTTTCTCATTATTTGCAATGTTTATTTCGTTGCCTGTTCCTTTTCTCCCTTTTTTTCATTCTTCTCAAGGTTTATTTCGTTGCCTGTTCCTTTTCTCCCTTTTTTTTCATTCTTCTCAAGGCTTCTTTCGTTGTCTGTTCCTTTTCTCCCTTTTTTTCATTCTTCTCAAGGCTTCTTTCGTTGTCTGTTCCTTTTCTCCCTTTTTTTCATTCTTCTCAAGGCTTCTTTCGTTGCCTGTTCCTTTTCTCCCTTTTTCCCCTCCCTCATCCTCACAACGTGGTAATATCTACATGCAAGCAGGAAGGTCATTAGCACACCCTCTATAGCTACTGTTCCTATAAAGGCTACTTGGTCATTTACGTATCAATGAAGCCTTACATTTACAGCTTTCCGTAGCGTATGATGATGTTCATAATTATTGCACTGAGTTTTTAATATTTTTTTATAAAAGGAATTTTTTTTGGCGTTTAAGTGTTTGGTTTATGATTCAAGACCTTATTGTCAGAAAGTGGATTTGAAGGAATATACGTGTGTGCGCGTGTGAGAAAGAGTTTTTGTAAAGCTTACTGTAAATACACTTTTGTGGACCATTTAACTGATTATGTGTTGTTGAACAAGTTTTATAAATTGTGGTCAATATCTATCTATCTATCTATCTATGTAGTTTTCTTTTTTACATCACAAAGGACTGGCCAAGGGCAAACAAAAAGAAGAAGAAGAGGTAACCAAATGTTGGTCGTAGAAGCATTTGTAGTGAGTTCATTTAGCATCAGTGGCGGGACTTTGACAACCCAGGTAAATATCTATCTCTATGTAGTTGGAAATCTTCTTGGGATGAGTATAGATGAATTTCCTTTTCAGTCAACACTACAGACCCATTGCAGTATTAAATTGTAAGACGTGACCCTTTTCTTTTAATTTTGTTCTTAACCCCTTGAGACCTAGAACGTATTTTCCATAGTAATTTAGGTACCATTAGACAATTTTTAGTGACTATAAGCATTGTTTTATAGATATGACCTGTTTAGTATCCTTGTCCACTAACTAATTTGGTATATTCAGTTACTTTTCTTAATTTTATGGCTAACAGATGATGATTTTTTATAGCAAAGGAAAGATATGGGCGTGAAGGGGTTAACGTCAACATTACAGACACATACATGCAGCATAAATTTGTGAGACGTGACCCTTTTACTTTTAATTTTGGTGTTAATGCTTATGTCCGTAATTCTCCCTCAGTGTGTGTGTTTACTTGCCGCGTTATAGTCTAGAGGCCATAAACACGATAGCCTGTTTATCAAATACAAACGTTTTTCTTATTCGTGGCAGCGTAAACAAGAAAACAGACCAAGATAGAAGGAAAGCAAACAAGAGCCAGATGTGTGTGTGTGTGTGTGTGTGTGTGTGTGTGTGTTGTGTGTGTGTGTGTGTGGTGTGTTTTTAGTCTCAGTCAATACTTCGAAAAAAATAGAGAGAGAGAGGAGAGAGAGAGAGAGAGAGAGAGAGAGAGAGGAGAGAGAGAGAGAAGAAGAGAGAGAGAGAGAGAGGAGAGAGAGAGAGAGAGAGAGGAGAGAGAGAGAGAGAGAGAGAGAGAGAAGAGAGAGAGAGAGAGAGAGAGAGAGAGAGATTCGGAGAATAGTGATAGAAATAGAGACGAGAAGAGAGAGAGAGAATTCTGCTGAAATAGTCGATAAAATAATTACAACGAAAGTAGCCAAAATTCCAGCTGCTGAAATAGGCGATCAAGTAATTACAAAGAAAATAGCCAAAATTCCAGGGGGGTTGCGTGGTTCTTATAAAGGTTACTTGGTGATTTATTAACGAAATTTAACATCTGCCACTTTCCGAAGCCTGTATGAAGTTGGTGGTAGAAGCATTTATACACAGTGAGTTCCTTTAGCATCAGTGGCGGGACTTTTATATTCTTATATTATTTATTGAAACAGTTATTACTCACACAGATATGGCTTAACCCCTTCACATTCATATCTTTCCTTTGCTATAAAAAAATGTCTGTTGTTAGCCATGAAACTACGAAAAGTAACTGAATATACCAAATTAGTTACTGGGCAAGGATACTAAACAGGTCATAGCTATAAAATATTGCTTATAGTCACTACAAATCATCTAATGGCACCCAAATTACAATGGAAATTACGTTCTGGGCCTCAAGGGGTTAAAAAGAAAATAAGTTAAGGCAGTAAAGGATCAACAACTTTGAAACTCGGGTAAATATCTTTGTGGCGCGGTGTTGCCCTGTATTGTGTATCGGGCCCTGGTTGTGCTGCAGGGGCGTGGTTGTGTTGCAGGGGCGTGGTTGTGTTGCAGGAGCGTGGTTGTGTTGCAGGGGCGTGGTTGTGTTGCAGGGGCGTGGTTGTGTTGCAGGGGCGTGGTTGTGTTGCAGGGGCGTGGTTGTGTTGCAGGGGCGTGGTTGTGTTGCAGGGCCCTGGTTGTGTTGCAGGGGCGTGGTTGTGTTGCAGGGCCCTGGTTGTGTTGCAGGGGCGTGGTTGTGTTGCAGGGCCCTGGTTGTGTTGCAGGGGCGTGGTTGTGTTGCAGGAGCGTGGTTGTGTTGCAGGGGCGTGGTTGTGTTGCAGGGCCCTGGTTGTGTTGCAGGAGCGTGGTTGTATTGCAGGAGCGTGGTTGTGTTGCAGGGGCGTGGTTGTGTTGCAGGGGCGTGGTTGTGTTGCAGGGCCCTGGTTGTGTTGCAGGGCCCTGGTTGTGTTGCAGGGGCGTGGTTGTGTTGCAGGGGCGTGGTTGTGTTGCAGGGGCGTGGTTGTGTTGCAGGAGCGTGGTTGTGTTGCAGGAGCGTGGTTGTGTTGCAGGAGCGTGGTTGGTGACCCCGCTGACACCCTCCCGAGGCGTCACTGTCATCGCTGTTTTGGTTTGGCGTGCTGTAGGTTGTCGTTGGGCTGGGGGATGATGTGGGTAATGTTGAGTATAGTCTTTCCATTTTATCAAGTCACTTGTGGAAATTATCAACCAACCACCCTCTCAATTAGTAGAGTGGTAGTTTTGCCCCCCTCCCCCCCTTGTGAGGGAGGTATTGTTCGCTCACCATAGGGGGAGAGTAGGAATGTCTATATATATATAATCATAATGGTAATGGGTAGAAATTAAAGCGACTAAAGGGACTTGATACATTGGAAAGACTATTGTAGGTAGGCAGGAGCGTCGTTGGGGAGTCGCTGGGGGCGGCGTTATTGTCGTCGCTGTTTGTTTAGTTTAGTATGCTGGAGGTTGTCGTAGGACTGGGGGACGATTTGTGTAATGTTGACTAGTAGGTAGGTGGGCGCGTCGCTGGGGGGCCCGTTGACGTCTTCTTGCACGGGGATCTGTGGCGGTAGCTGCGGCGGCGGCGGGGGGTTGATGACGCGTCCCAGGGTGAACACACGAATGACGCGCGGACTTCTCAGCACCGGCGTCTGCATCACCCACAGCATGTTGTTGTAGCACACCATGTACAGCAGCACTGCCTCGCCACGGGACACCACCTTCACGCCCGCCGCTCGCTCGTCGCCAAGAGAGCTGGAACCTCTGAAGTCCGTGCCGTTGCGGTTGAAGGCGACGCGCTGCACCGTCTGGGCTCCCGTGTCCAGCGACGTGATGTTGATGCGGTCCGTCCTCTCCGGGTCGCTCCAGTTCCCGGCCACGGCACAGTTGGGCTGCCCCTCAGGCCACGCCCCTACCACCACCATACCCACCACGCTCACCACGCAAAGCAACACCGTTTTCATCGTTTTCATCACTCCTCGGAAAAATAAAGGAATTGTATACCGGCGTGTTTGAGGTGTTTGTGTGGTCTTCCTGGTGTTGGCGGCGTATTGCATGGCTACCAGATGCCGGTGATGTGTTTGGGGAAACGTGGGGAAGGTATTGTGGTGACCCGGATGTTACTTTTTTTATAGCCCTGTGTCCCGGGGTAGCTTGTGTGTCACCCATCACAGGCTCTAGGGTTAATGCGACGGGGATGAGCACTGAGG
>JACEEZ010020570.1:54059-64059 GCA_016584305.1 Chionoecetes opilio | reverse complement strand
TCCCTCCCCCTCCCCCTTCCTCCCTCCCCCCTTTCTCCCCTCTTTATAATGTTCATCTTCCTCGCATCACTTTCTGCAAACTATTTTTTTTCCTTCAAATTCCTCTCATGTTTTTTAATTTTTTTTATTTACTACATTTTTGTATCATCTGTATTTTCTTTGATGCCTCTGTGTTGTTACATTTCCTTCTTTTCATTTCATTTTTGGGTTTTATTATTTTTGGTTTTTTCATTAATTTCATGGTTAGCTCTTTTTCATCGCTTGTTCGCTTTTTCCCTCATTTGCTTTCGATTGGTGACCTGTTTTTTCTTCTTCTTATCCACTTCCACCTCCCCTTCTAAAATAAATAAATAAATAAATAAATAAATAAATAAATAAATAAAAAATTAAAAAAGCCTCCCCTTCTTTCTGGATTTACCGTGTGTGTGTGTGTGTGTGTGTGTGTGTGTGGTGTGTAACAGAGCTCAGGTGGTGGGGTGTCGGGTATTGTACGTTGTCTCACATTACATAACTGTCGGGGGTTTTCGGGGTTATCGGGTGTCGGGTTGCGGGGCGGGGCCCCCCGAACTACTCTACGGTGTTGGAGGGGGAGTGAGGGAAAGGGAGGAGGGAGGGGGGGGGAGGGAAAAGGGGGGAAAAAGAGGGAGAGAGGGAGGGAGAGACGAAAGGAGGGAAGGAAGGAGGGAAGGAAGGAGGGAGGGAAGGAGGGAAGGGAAAGGTAAAAGGAATGTATGCAAGGGAAAGAGTAGGTAGGAAACAGGTAGGCAGAATAAGGAGGAAGGAAAGGAAGGGAGGAAGGAGGGAAATATGAATGGATAGATGAAAGGAAGCAAGGAAGGAAGGTAGGTAGGAAGGAAGGAAGGAAGGAAGGTAGGTAGGTAGGAAATAAGGTAGGTAGGTAGGTAGGTGAGTAGGTAGGTAGGTAGGTAGGTAGGTAGGTAGGTAGGTAGGTAGGTAGGTAGGAAATATGGTAGGATGGAAAGAAGGAAGGAAGGAAGGAAGGATGGATGGGTGGATGGAGGGAAGGAAAGAAAGAAGGAAAGATGGATGGATGGATGGATGGATGGATGGAAGGACAGTAAGAGGGAAACAGGAGGGACGGAGAGAAGAGAGGGAAGGAGGGAGGGAGTGAGGGAGTGAGGGAAGGAGAGGTGGTGCGTGCTATGCTTGGAGGTATTTTTATGATCCATTTGGGTACGAAGAAGTAAAATTATTAATGTGAAGACTTTATGTGATAAAAATATTTTCTATTTTTTGTGTAATATTTATGAACACTACTAATACTATATTTCTATACTACTATAAATACACTGCTACTACTACTTTACTAACTACTATACTACTATACTTCTACTACTACACTGGATGGATATAATTACTACTACTCTACTATACTACTTCAAATACTAACTATACTAGTTTATACAACATTAAAATATATGTGCTGTGCTACTACTACTACATTCAAAAAAAAATATATATAAAATATTACTTTAAAAAAAATACATACTATACTATACTATAGATGGCCTTTTTATTTACTTTAATACTACTACTACTACTACTATACTACTACTACTACTATCCACACTAGACTACTTCAAATACTATACACTTCAAATCTACTACTACTACACTACATACTAGCTATACTATACTTAAAATAATACAATATACCACCACTTACCACTACCCCACCCCAACTACCATTAACCACCCTAAGGCACTAACACGAACTACCGGTTTCATAATCACGCGAAAAAACCACTCAGACAAAAAAACGTCTTGCCCACACTCAGACCCGATTCCCAACCTGGGGGAAATTTCCCCGGGGGGGGGAAAACGGGATTTTTAAGGAGAAAATTTTCCGAGGGACATCTAAATTTTTAGCAAACGACAGAAAAAAAAATTTTTTGAATGTGGGCTATTGCATTTTTTACGTACATATGACTCTAGAGGTATTTCATATACTTGTGTTTTTAAGTTTTAAATTTTTTGTTTTGGCTACTTTTTTTTTGTCCCCATGAAGGGGGGAAAACCGGTGGGTTTTAACTGGTTGCGGGGGAAAAAAACAGAAAAAGGTTTGGGGAACCCCTGCTTAGACAAATGTTGCGTGTGACAAGAAAGGCTTGTTCTGCGAAAATGTGAATACAAAGAAAATTTGTCACACTGACAAGATCTTTTCCCTTTTCAACCATGACAAGATTGGTTTTGTAAATGAAAAAAATTTAACTTGGTGTACTGAAGCATCTTGTCAGGAAAACAAAATTTTTCATGTTGACGAACACAATTTCATGGTTTACAATCAAAATTTTGTCAGTGAAAGTTTATCTTTTGATCACGTTCGCAGAAAAAAGTTGTTGCAGTCACATAAAAAATTTTTTTTTTTGAGATCTTCACCATTAGGACAGCGCGTTGACAACGGCCCGGGGGGAAAAGAAAACCGACCTGAAAAGCAAAAGAAAACCGAGGAAAAAAAAGGAAAAAAAAAAAAACCAAAAGAAAAAAAAAATAGAAAAAAAAAAAAAAAAAAAAATAAAAAAAAAAAAAAAACCCCCCCCCCCCCCTCCCTTTCCCCCCTTTTTTCCCCCTTTTTCCTTTTTTTTAACTTTTCCCCCAACCCATCACCTTTCCTCCCTCTTTCCCTAACTCTGTCTCTCCCACTTCCTCCTTCCCTCCCTCTCCCTGCCTGCTGCCCTGGAAAGCAGGCAAGCAGGGAGAAGGAGGAAAGCAGGCAAGAAGGGAGAGGGAGGGAACCAAGACTAGAGGTCTAGACAAAAAAGACAACAGCACCACACACACACATGCACACACTCACAAACTGATAATGATAATAGTTTGTTGCCCGGGCAGGATTCGAACCCATGCGCTTTTAGCCAGATGATATGCCAGCTTGGAGTTAGTTAGATAGACCAGGAGGGATCTCTCCCTTGAGGCAGGGAGCTTGGATCACTGATGTCAGTCTGAGGGAGAAGTGGAACCCGTCTGACATCAGGGTGGAGTTAGTAGTGTAGTGTACACTACTGCCATCACCTCTCATCTATCACTTTGGAGCTATACAACCCAAGGCATACTTCAGGGTGTGCAGCCCCTGTAAGAGTAGCGGTGCCCAGGCTCGGTGCATGATCTCGGAGCTCTTAGGAGTACACGGGCAATAAAGGTGTTTTCCCAGGTTTTTGCCTTGCAGAATGAGCCTAAAGGTAAAAGTCACAGTAGGAGTTCAGGTGAGGTATTCAAATATATCTTCTCGATTATATTTAGCTGGGTGCTCCATAGCTCAGTGGTAAAGTGTTGGTGTTTCAATACGTCAACAAAAAGGTGATGGGTTCGATTCCCCCACAAGTCCTTTACAGATATCTTTACCGAGCTCGGACCCCGCCCCCCCCTCAAACCCTCTGGCGGTCTGTCGACCTCCCTCCCTCTGGCCAAGGGAAGGTAACTGATAGGCAAGACGTGGGTGAGAGGATTCCCCCCCCCATCCCCATCCCCATTCCCCCGTTCATCGACCTCCTTCCCCCTGGCCAGGGGAAGGTAACTGATAGACATCCCCCAACCCCTCCCCCTCCCGTCCACCTATCTCCCTCCCTCTGGCCAGGGGAAGGTAACTGGTGGATGAGAGACACCCCATCCTAATCCCCCCTCCCACCCTCTGACCGCCCATCGACCTCCCTCCCTCTGGCCAAGGGAAGGTAACTGATAGGCAAGACGTGGGTGAGAGATAAAAAAAATAGAAAAAAAAAATAGAAAAAAAAAATTTGAAAAAAATAAAAAAGCATAACAAATAAATAACACACAAAGATATAAATATCCACTAAGATAGATTGAATTAAAAAAAAATTGCTATTAACTGAAAATATTTCAATCAAGTTTGCACAAAGTAAATTACATGAAAAAATAATGTGTTTGAATGTGTTCGAATTTCATGAATTTCGTGACAAGATTTCATGACAAGTTATAATCTAAGAAGAAAATGAGGAAGAGATCACACTCACATCTTGTGAGTGTGACGAGTTTCCGACTATAATGACGAAGGCCGATCTTGTCATAGTGACACGATTTCAGCAATTCTGTGTTTACAGTGTAGGGGGACTAAACCAGACTTCAAATAGAAAATCCAGATAGACAGATTAAGCATATTATAAGTAAGCATATTCCCGTTTTCTGGAAGAATATATCGCGTTTACTCATAAACACGTCAGGTTAGGTTTCGATAGGTTAAAATTTCAGGACTTTGCTGAGAAACTTTGTGCGGGAATTACAATGAGGGTATTTTCGAGATGATCTTAGTTAACTTAACTTAGTTTAGAAACTTGGTTAGTTTCGGAGCCAAGCGTCTTCACTGGGACACCACAGGCACTAGTGGGGTCTGTTGTGTAATTTCGTGAAAATTTCGTATAGATTTTCCAAAAAAGTGATTTTTTGGATACTATGCACCTTTTTAAGTAACAAAAAATATGTTTACATTTTTTCCTATCCCATCTTCATCATATGGCAACATATTTTCAAAATGGCTGCCATAATATGAACAAAAGACATTTATTCGCCAACATGTTTTGTTTTGACGATTATTGAGACCCAAATAATGTTGTATGTGTGTACGTAATCCCATATATTACTTATCTGCAAGATAGACAATAATTTTGGTTGTGTTTTTGCAACAATTGGATATATTTCTGTGTAAAAATGACCGTCAGTTCTTGAAATTGCCGGTGAAATAATTATCGCGTCGTATTATTTTCAGGCAATTGTAATAATAATCATCAATTTTCAAAGTTGATCAAACTACCCCAATTCGAGATTTCGCATAATTTCTAGCGAGTACTGCAACCAAGGATAGTTTAACATTATTTCTTGCTGACCAACTAGTCCGAGGTGTGAAATCAAATATTGTAACAGTTACAAGACAAGGCGTCCTGGATAACGTGCAAGCAGCACAGAACATCGTCAGAATAACTAGTACTCATGAAGAGGCCGATACGAAGATGCTCCTGTATGCAGCAGAGATTCGTAAGCTAGGGTATAAAGTTGACATCTACTCATCCGACACTGATGTAGTAGTTATTGCAATGACCATGTTATCTCATCCTGGGCCTGAGGTCGCTCTGATCATGGCTACTGGAGAAAACGGACGACGCATTGAACTTCATGGATTGTTTGACCGAATGGATTCATATAAAATATCAGGTCTGTGTGGGATGCATGCACTAACCGGGTGTGATACGACTGGTCGAATACATGGGAAGCTGACTTGTTTCAATGTCTACATGAGCTCCAGCAATGATGTTATTCACGGGTTGGCAGCTCTCGGTATCGGAGATGCACCCACTGATAAGGTCCTTCGAGCGTGCACAAAATATATTTGTAGCCTGTTCGGCACAAAACAAATTAACCATGACAATGCTGAAGATCTGCGCTGGTACATGTTCCGTCAGTTAAAAGCTCACCAGGGAGTGGAACGCTTACCCCCGACACAAGGTGCCATCCTTCAACTAGTGTTAAGAGCACATTTGCAATGCAGTATCTGGAAGCAATCACTTGAGACGCACCCAATCCTTCTCGACCCACTCACTCTTGGATGGACAGCATCGAATGGAGGATTTGCACCAATTCTGTCCACAAATCCACCTGTTCCAGATGTCCTCATTCAGCTCATTAAATGTGGATGCAACACTAGAGGCCTCTTCCATTTGCAACATTTCAGGAACCAGTTCACGGAACCCAAGAATTCAGGCGTTCCATTTGCGCACGAAAACCTAGGTCCAAGGCGACGCGCGTAGTGACTCAGCAAAACCCTTGAACTTTCTCTACCCACATTGGGAGGTGGGTAGCCTGGGTAGAGTTTTCAGTTCATAACAAACAATCGGCGCCTTGGGCCCTATTTCTCTTATTGTGAAGGGTTTTCCGCTTGCACGAGTCGGAGAGGATGTCAGACAGGCCTATAAGGGGCACTGGTGGAGGAAAGCGGTCCCGCGATCTTAAACTTGATATGATCCCTTCACATCACAGCTGAGTTACCACTTTTTATGTTCCCCCCCCCCCCTCTCTCTCTCTCTCCTCTCTCTCTCTCTCTCTCTCTCTCTCTCTCTCTCTCCTCTCTCTCTCTCTCTCTCTCTCTCTCCTCTCTCTCTCTCTCTCTCTCTCTCTCTCTCTTCTCTCTCTCTCTCTCTCTCTCTCTCTCGTCTCTCTCTCTCTCCATCTCTCTCTCTCTCTCTCTCCTCTCTCTCCTCTCTCTCTCATCTCTTCTCCTTCCTCTCTCTCTCTCTTCTCTCTCTCTCTCTCTCTCTCTCTCTCTCTCTCTCTCTCTCTCTCTCTCTCTCTCTCTCTCTCTCTCTCTCTCTCTTCTCTCTCTCTCTCTCTCTCTCTCTCTCTCTCTTGCCTCGCCACTGAGTCTTGTTTTGTAACAAAACCTTTTTGCGTTCCATTTGTGCACGATGGAACCGAGTTACCCAGGAACTGAACCCGCCAGAGCCAACTGAAAGAACTGGTTCCTGCAACTTGGGCACAAATGGAAGAGGCCTTAGCAAATGTGGAGCTCGATGTACCTGCAAGACGAACAATATAGTGGGTACCGAATTATGCAAATGTGAGGCAGATTCTGACTGATATGACAATATTGAGTCTTCGGCCATATGTGACGATGACGAGGAGGTTGACTCCAGCGATGATGACATGTTTAGTTATTAAATTTGTTCAAACGTAATGATTAAAGATTAAATGGAAAACGTTTTTCTTACTGTTTATGCCACAGGCAAAAGTGTGGGTTGTTTTACGTCCATCCGAACGTCGCCACATCATAACTCCTAATTTGCTCTGTGCGGATTGGTGACCTTGACCTTCCTTTTCTAGATCAAACAGCTCCAAACGCCTCTCTATTTTGGTGTCTCACACACACATGCATGATGCGTAGGCCTACTATAATATCCTTCCACGTTAATTTTTGGTGAGCACTTTTGCTGGAATATTGGTGATATATTAATTGAAACACAGTAATATTTTCAATTAATATCAAGTATCTACCTACCTTTATAATAGTATGGCTTTATATGCTGGGAAAACCAACCCTATTTGTACTGGGCTGCATCACAAACCCTGCTCATGATCACAGTGTCGATATTTTTGCTACGCGATAGCCCTTTTGAAAAATGGCTGCCAAATACTGAACATGGCCGATGAAAAAATGTAAACCACTTTTTTCCCCCTCTTTATGGTCCATACTTTCCAAAAAAACATGTTTGCAAAAATCCGAAATTTTCACGCGAGCTGTATTGATTACACAACAGAGCCCACTACACGCATAGAGACCGGGACTATGCTGCCCGTCACCCTGAGCCTCTCCAGCAAACCCGAGGCTGCAAGGAGGTACCCAGCGACTCTAGCTTCGCCCTTGTCTACTACGCGGCCTTGCTTACCACTCTGTCACCCCTCTCTTCCCCTCTCCTTGTCCCCTCTCTCCTTGTCCCCTCTCTCCTTTCCTTGTCCCCTCTCCTCTCTGCTTCCCCTCTCTCTCCTCTGCTTCTCCCCTCTTCTCCTCTCTCCTGCTTCTCCCCTCTCTTCCCCTCTCCTCTCCTCTCTCCCCTCTCCTCTTCTTCTCCTCTCTCTCCTCTGCTTCTCCTCTCCTCTCCTCTTCTCCCCTCTCTTCCCCTCTCCTCTTCTTCTCCCATCTCCTCTCCTCCTCTGCTTCTCCCCTCTCTCCTCTCCTGTTCTCCTCTCTCCTGTCCTCTCCTTATCTCCTTTCTCCTCCCCTCTTCTTCTCTCTCTCTTCTCCTTCTCACCTCTCTCCTCTCTCCTCTCCTTCTCCCCTTCTCCCATCTCTCTTCACTTTCCTCTCTCCTTGTAGGATGGCTCAGTGCAGAGGGACTAAGTGTGTGTGTGTGTGTGTGTGTGTGTGTGTGTGTGTGTGTGTGTGTGTGTGTGTGTGTGTGTGTGTGTGTGTGTGTGTTGTTGACGTCAGAAGAAGGAGGATGGAGGAGAGGAGGGGAGATCTGCTGCTTCTTGTTTAGAGGAGGAGGAGGAGAAGGCTAAAGGATCTCTCCATCCGTGTTTTGTACTTGTTCCATATTTCGTGTATTCATGACATACTGTATTTACACCCACGACGTATTTTTACCATTTAAAACACACCAGAAAGACACACCACTGACATAGCAAGCATTTAAAACACACCAGAAAGACACACCACTGACATAGCAAGCATTTAAAACACCAGAAAAACACACCACTGACATAGAAAGCTTACACCCAGAAAACACTAGCCTACATAGAGCATTTAAGACACCGAAGCACACATGACTAGCAGCATTAAGACATCAGAAATGATTAATACGTGCACTGGATAAGTAATGAGTCAACGTATGACTGAGTACTCTGAGTCAGTCAGGTTAAAGTTGGGGTGGGTGACAGGTGAGTAGGTAGCAGTGTAGCAGGTAACATGTAGACAGTCTCAGGTAGAGTGGGTCCTTTCATGTCACGTGGGACAGTTAGATTTTTTTCTTTTTTTACATTTGTGACTATATCAGCTGTAGGCAGTGGGCTCCAGGGCTGGGATGGTAGGCCCTGGAGGTTCACTTGAGGGCTGGGATGGTTGGCCCTGGAGGTTCACTTGAGGGCTGGGATGGTTGGCCCTGGAGGTTCACTTGAGGGCTGGGATGGTTGGCCCTGGAGGTTCACTTGAGGGCTGTGATGGTAGGCCCTGGAGGTTCACTTGAGGGCTGTGATGGTAGGCCCTGGAGGTTCACATGAGGGCTGGGATGGTTGGCCCTGGAGGTTCATTTGAGGGCTGTGATGGTTGGCCCTGGAGGTTCACTTGAGGGCTGTGATGGTAGGCCCTGGAGGTTTACTTGAGGGCTGTGATGGTTGGCCCTGGAGGTTCACTTGAGGGCTGTGATGGTAGGCCCTGGAGGTTCACTTGAGGGCTGCGATGGTTGGCCCTGGAGGTTCACTTGAGGGCTGTGATGGTTGGCCCTCGCCCGTGGTGGCGCAGGCAGGATTCTTATAGTGACGCCTGTAATTAGAGGCTCATGCCGCCTCCCTGTGTCCTCCGATGCACTCGCAATCCAAGGTAGAGTTAATGGACAGGGCATGTGGGTGTTCTTAGGCCACTCGAGGAGCTAATAGGATGCGAGGAGTTAATGACGAGGATATAACAAAGATAAAAAACAGGTAGGAAGGAAGGTGTGACGGGAGGTATTTCATGTGAGCCTTGAGATTCTGTAGAGACGTTACCTTGGGAGAAACGTGTATGGGAGGATGGGTATGGGGAGGAGAGGTATGGGGAAGGGGTGTGGGGAGGAGAGGTATGGGGAAGGGGAATGGGGAGAAGGGGTATGGGGTGGGTGTATGGGGAGGAGGAGTATGGGGAGGAACGTGTATTGGGAGGATGGGTAAAGGGTTAGGGTGAAAAAAAAAGGGTTGAAGGTAAGGGCGTAAGAGTTAAAACCTTGAAGGACGTGCGATGCTCTACGTAAGAACGGAGGAGAAAGAGGAAGAGGAGGATAGCTGTGATATGAAAGGTAAATAAGGATGTTAAAAAGAGAAAGGAGATGGTGGAAAATGATGAAGGGAGGAAGGAAAGGCGAGAGAGAGAGAGAGGAGAGAGAGAGAGAGAGAGAGAGAGAGAGAGAGAGAGAGAGGAGAGAGAGAGAGAGAGAGAGAGAGAGAGAGAGAGAGAGAGAGAGAGAGAGAGAGCGAGCGAGCGAGCGAGCGAGAGAGAGAGAGAGAGAGAGAGAGAGAGAGAGAGAGAGAGAGAGTGTGTGTGTGTGTGTGTTGGTTTTGGGCACCTGACAGACCGTGCTTGCATGAGGAAAGTGTGGGCGGTGTTCTCATCAAGCCGCTAGTGTGTGTGTGTGGTGTGTGTGTGTGTGTGTGTGTGTGTGTGTGTGTGTGTGTGTGTGTGTGTGTGTGTGTGTGTGTGTGTGTTAAGGTCTTTTATGTGTTTGTCTTCTGCGGAGGAAAGGAAAGAAAGAAAATAATGATGTGTGTGTGTGTGTGTGTGTGTGTGTGT
>JACEEZ010020570.1:41559-44059 GCA_016584305.1 Chionoecetes opilio | reverse complement strand
TAATAACAGTAGTAGTAGTAGTGGTAGTGGTAGTGGTAGTAGAAGAAGAAATGGTAAAGTACGTAGTGGTAGTAATAGTAAAAGTAGTAGTAGTAATAATAACAGTAGTAGTAGTAGTAGTAGTAGAAGTAGTTATATTAATAATAATCTATAAGGAAGGAGGGTAATAGCCTACAGGCGCTTTAGGCTCCAACGTAAAAAATAAAAGAGTAAAGTGGAGTCAATGTTTAGACGCGTTCCCTCGTCCTTCGCCCTGCAGCGCCCGGCCTCGCGTGGTCCCATTCGCCGATACCCACCTGGCTATCCTCACCCTGAGCATACCCCCAGCAGATGTTACTGTCCCGCCCCGCCCCATACCATACCCCGCCCTGCCCCATACCCGCCCTGCCCCATACCCGCCCTGCCCTGCCCCGACCCTTACCCTGCCCCGCCCTATTCCCTGCCCCGCCCTGCCCTGTCGCTCCCTCGGGATAGCTGACTGGCTGGTGTAACTCATGGGCCTCCACACACACACACACACACACACACACACACACACACACACACACACACACACACACACACACACACATAGGTGGGCACTCGGTACACAAAAAGTAGCGTGGGTAACGGTAGCGGTATACTTGCCAAATATTGCAGTGTCACCACCGGTACCGCTACCAAATAAACGAAGTACCGAGTATGGACTCGCTACTCGGTACATGAATGTAACCAAAATGAAAATAACAAATCGCTATCATCAAATACATGTTCTCGACACGTCCGAGAGTAGGGGTGACGCGACCAGGACAGGATTAGCACAGGCACAGTCTATAAGCACAGGTACGGGACGCTGGCAGTGCCTGGGCCAGCGCGGCACTGAGGCAGGGCGTGAAAACACACAAATAAAATGTGCCGGTAACATTGTATGCCTGTGTTTTCACGCCCTGCCTCCGTGCCGCGCTGAGATCCCAGGCACTACCAGCGTCCCTCACCTGTGCTTAAGATCCCTTCAAGAGAAAGAAAGCCTTCTCTAGAAAAGACCCTGCCTGTGCTATTCCTGTCTTGGGCGCGTCACCCCTCATCTCTGACGTGTCGAGAGCATGTATTTGATGATAGCGATTTGCTATTTTTATTTCTTATTTTTATTTCGGTTGCATTCATGTACCGAGCACCCACGCGTACCCACAGCATAGGCTTAAAAGTGTACATTCGGTACCACTTTCGGTACATGACAAAACAAGTATAGTGTCACTACTGAAATCGGTACTCAAATTGTAACTCGGTACTTTTGTAACTCGGTACTTTTGTAACTCGGTACTTTTGTAACTTGGTACTTTTGTAACTCGGTACTTTTGTGACTCGGTACTTTTGTGACTCGGTACTTTTGTGACTCGGTACTTTTGTGACTCGGTACTTTTGTAACTCGGTACTTTTGTAACTCGGTACTTTTGTAACTCGGTACTTTGGTGAACTCGTACTTTTGTAACTCGGTACTTTTGTAACTCGGTACTTTTGTAACTCGGTACTTTTGTAACTCGGTACTTTTGTGACTCGGTACTTTTGTAACTCGGTACTTTTGTAACTCGATACTTTTGTAACTCGGTACTTTTGTAACTCGGTACATTTGTGACTCGGTACTTTTGTGACTCGGTACTTTTGTAACTCGGTACTTTTGTGACTCGGTACTTTTGTGACTCGGTACTTTTGTAACTCGGTACTTTTGTGACTCGGTACTTTTGTGACTCGGTACTTTTGTGACTCGGTACTTTTGTGACTCGGTACTTTTGTGACTCGGTACTTTTGTGACTCGGTACTTTTGTGACTCGGTACTTTTGTGACTCGGTACTTTTGTAACTCGGTACTGCAACTCGGCACTTTTGTCCCTCGGTACAGCCCACCTGTGCTTATCAACACACACCAGGTGGAGGCGTTGTGTAGCGGTGAGCGGCTTAGCACTGACCTTCCCCTCGCTATGTGAGTGTGTGTGATTGACCGGCTGTCACGCTGAACGGCTGGGCGTCTGGCGGCTTTATTTACGGCTGCCTCGGTGATGGCTTCAGCTGTCGTGACGTAGGAAGAGGAGGAGGAGGAGGAGGAGGAGGAGGAATACATAGGAATACATAGGAGTAACAGACACCAGAAGACCTATTGGTCCATAACTAAGGTATCTGTTGTACTACATACTACTAACTATCAACTACATGTAAGAGGACAGTTGGAAAATGATACCATGTCCCTAAAGAAGATAGGAACACGGAAGTTTCGTAGTGAAGAATGATAGGATATGAAATATACTAACTACAACTACCACTAACACTAATCGATCCGGGGGACTATACTATGAATTCGCAGGGCACTATCAATACCCATTTACTTTACAGTGCGCGTCAAGTCTGTTTTTAAATGTAGTTATTGTGCTGGCTTCGACAACATTTGCTGTGATAACTAACTTTTCATCTGATGCAACGACCTTATTTTGAAATATTTTTGTCACGGAGAACTCTGTGATGCCAACGTT
>JACEEZ010020570.1:25367-27867 GCA_016584305.1 Chionoecetes opilio | reverse complement strand
CAAACAAACACACACACACACACACACACACACACACACACACACACACACACACACACACACACACACACACACACACACACATACACACACACTGCAACATAATCTGTCTTAATTAGGACGTTGTGGAAACCATAATCAATAAGGATTAATAAGGCAACATAAGCCCTTATCTCTCTCTCTCTCTCTCTCTCTCCTCTCTCTCTCTCTCTCCCTCTCTCTCTCTCTCTCTCTCTCTCTCTCTCTCTCTCTGCTCTCTCTCTCTCTCTCCTTCTCTCCTCTCTCTCTCTCTCTCTCTCTCATTGCTTAATGTTTTGTGAATAGATTAATTGATTTTATAGAATTCCGTTATTTGGTAATGTGTGTGTGTGTGAGAGAGAGAGAGAGAGAGAGAGAGAGAGAGAGAGAGAGAGAGAGAGAGAGAGAGAGAGAGAGAGAGAGAGAGAGAGAGAGAGAGAGGTGGTTCATATAATGTTCGGTCACTTCGGTGTGTTCTGTCTGTTATCTCTCCATCCCTCTCTGTAAATCAAGGAAAAACATGACTGAAACCTTGATAAAGAAATCATTGTTAAAACATCTGTTGAATGTAAACAAACAAATAAACAAATACTTGCATGCTATAACATACTACCATGATATAAGTTATGACGTAAGAAATAATATATATAGAAGGATCAGCAGGTTTTAGTTTGCCATGGATAGAGGCTAAAACCATGAAGTCATCAGTAAGTCATCATTAAGTCATCATTAAGATATCATTAAGTCATCAGTAAGTCATCAGTAAGTCATCAGTAAGTCATCATTAAGATATCATTAAGTCATCATTAAGTCATCATTAAGTCATCAGTAAGTCATCAGTAAGTCATCAGTAAGTCATCATGAAGTCATCAGTAACACGCTTCGGGGCCTTGATCATACTATTTCTTGCTTTTAATGAATTCTCTACCAGTCACCTCATGTAGTCTTTATCTGTTGAAGTGCGTGACCGTTAACGCCTCAGTGCGCCTCCCTCACTACGTGCACCTGGCTTCGAACCCCGCGCACGTGCCCCTGGCTCCTCCCTGCCCGGGCGTGCCATGCAGGGTCACACAGCACTATCTGGCCCTGGTGGCATCCTCGTCCCTCACTCCTATCCCGGGGCATCATTCTCGGCCAGTGCCAATCACAGCAACCCTTGTAGTGTAGCCTACATCTTAATAGTAAATATATTATGACTAAAACATGAAAAATACAATATTATAATACAAATTGGTATACGGTATTAAATACAGTAGCCACGTCGTGACAACTTCTTAACTATTCTCTCTCTCTCTCTCTCTCTCTCTCTCTCTCTCTCTCTCTCTCTCTCTCTCTCTCTCTCTCTCTCTCTCTCTCTCTCTCTCTCTCTCTCTCTCTCTCTCTCTCTCTCTCTCTCTCTCTCTCTCTCTTCACTATCATCCTCCAATCACATTTCTTTCTCTTCGTCTTTTCATTCTCTCTGTATCTTTTTCCTCGCCTAAATAACTCAAAAATTATAACAGTTAAGTAAAACATGTATAGAAATATATAAGTAGCAGTAGACGAAGTAGATAAAGGCCTTTCATTTGAGCTCTAGTAAAAGGAAATCGGGTTGTAATTAATCAGGAAAAGTTATACAAATGTTTTAGAAGGGTTTTTTTTCGAGATACCGACCATAACATTAGGTAGTATACCTCAAGCTTAACATTTGTTTCCCTATTAATGTTTCCTCTAGGACTAATAGTTTCGTGTTAAAATGGCAAAAACATGAAATAATAGATTCCACGATTGCTACCATAAGGCATTCAAAGATCCCACCGGTGGTTACCTGCGCCACGATCTGGATGGGAAACAAGAGACCCAAGTATTTTCGCGACACTGTTAGAGTAGCCCCTAAGATTTATTTTGAAAAATCATGTTTTCCTTAATAACTAAAAACTATAATTCTTGCGTAAAACATGTATAGAGTAATAAATATTAAGTAGATCAAGATCTTTCATCTGAAGTCCAGCAAAAGGAAATCGGCTTTTAATTCATCAAAAAAATGACATTTAAGATTTTTTAATCACGTTTTCCCTTAAACACATTTCTTCCTCTTTCCATATCTCTCTTAAAATACTGTTCCCAATGCTCTCTCCCCATATCTCCTCCATCTTCCTTTCCTCCCCCGCCCCCCCATGCCCCCCCCGCCCCCCATGCCTTCCCCTCCCCACATGCCTTCCCCTCCCCCCCATGCCTCCCCCTCCCCCCACCCACACGTTAGTCTTATAAAATAGTTGGAAATCCAGTCTTCGGAAAATTATAATGAAAATTGACGGTGGGACTGAATAGCCTCGTCAAGGTTAGGCCCGTGTGTGTAGGCTGTGCATATAGGGTGTGTAGGGTGTGATCAGGAGGGGGAGGGTGTGAGGGTGTGAGAGGTAAGGTATTTTTATTTAGAGTATCCATTTAATCAATACCACTGAAATGTAACACTCGTGGCGTGGTGGCAAAACGGTCCACC
>JACEEZ010020570.1:20367-22867 GCA_016584305.1 Chionoecetes opilio | reverse complement strand
AGGAAAAATATTTCATCAATTGGTTGCCATGGCAACAGTTGTGATTCGATTTCATCCAAAATTAAATCAGTTCTTCTTTATACCAAATAGACTTGGTATACCAAGTTTGGTCCAAATCTATTCGTAACTTTCGAGAAATCCTGTACACAAACAACAAACAAACAAACAAACAAACAAACAAACAAACAAACAAACAGACAGACAGATCGGGGTGAAAACATAACCTCCCTCCAACTTCGTTGGCGGAGGTAACTATATTTTTTGCTGTTCGTGTTTGGATGAAAAGTTACAAATATGGTCATGAACGTAGAAAAAAAGAAAAAAGTGAGCATTAAACGTACGTAAAAAGAAAAGAAAATAAACCTTTGATTATCTGAGAGAGAGAGAGAGAGAGAGAGAGAGAGAGAGAGAGAGAGAGAGAGAGAGAGAGAGAGAGAGAGAGAGAGAGAGAGAGAGAGAGAATGTTTTGCTTTGACTTAGTGATGAGAGACGAGGAGGTTGTGGAAGAGGAAAGGGAGGAAGAGAAGGAGGTAGAACAATATACTAGAGTGAGAGAGGGAAGAACTATGGGATTACATGGATGGACAAAGGGATTA
This sequence comes from Chionoecetes opilio, assembly GCA_016584305.1. NCBI lineage: Eukaryota > Metazoa > Arthropoda > Malacostraca > Decapoda > Majidae > Chionoecetes > Chionoecetes opilio. The sequence continues at coordinate 22,271 of JACEEZ010020570.1, read as the reverse complement.
GGCTCATAATCCTGTGTGTGTGTGTGTGTGTAGGTGGTGGGTAGAAGATGTTAATAAGATAACTTAGGTGAAGGTCGTGGGAGGGGGGGGGGCGTGGGAGTAGAGTTTAGGTCGGGGGGGCAGTGACCTTGAACCCGCCCTTACCTGGTGACCCGCTGCCTCCTTGCCGCCCACGCCCCTCACCCCTTCATCACCACGCCCCCGCAAGGCAAGACGTGGGCGTGGGATGAGGGAAGGGAGAGGGAGGGGAGGAAGGGAAGAGAGAGGAGAGGTAAGAGGGAGGGGGGGAGGCAAGACGTGGGAGTGGGGTGAGGGGAGAGGGGGGAGGTAAGGAGGAGGGAGGGAAGGAAGGAAAGGGGGAGGCAAGGGTGTTCAGGTGAGTTTCTGTGACCCGCTTACTTGTAGGAATGCATTGACGTGTAAGGTACCTAATTAACACTTGTGTATGAGGTATGAAATAAATATTATTGATTTTTTTTTATATGAGAACTGGAAAATGAGCTACATAAATGCCTGGAAAACGAACCAAGGGCTACATAAAGGCTGGAAAACGAACCAAGGGCTACTACATAAATGCTGGAAAACGAACCAAGGGCTACATAAAGGCTGGAAAACGAACCAAGGGCTACTACATAAATGCTAGAAAACGAACCAAGAGCTACATAAATGCTGGAAAACGAACCAAGAGCTACATAAATGCTGGAAAACGAACCAAGAGCTACATAAAGGCTGGAAAACGAACCAAGAGCTACATAAATGCTGGAAAACGAACCAAGGGCTACATAAAGGCTGGAAAACGAACCAAGAGCTACATAAAGGCTGGAAAACGAACCAAGAGCTACATAAATGCTGGAAAACGAACCAAGGGCTACATAAATGCTGGAAAACGAACCAAGAGCTACATAAAGGCTGGAAAACGAACCAAGAGCTACATAAATGCTGGAAAACGAACCAAGGGCTACATAAAAGCTGGAAAACGAACCAAGAGCTACATAAAGGCTGGAAAACGAACAAGGCTACATAAATGCTGGAAAACGAACCAAGAGCTACATAAAGGCTGGAAAACGAACCAAGAGCTACATAAATGCTGGAAAACGAACCAAGAGCTACATAAATGCTGGAAAACGAACCAAGAGCTACATAAATGCTGGAAAACGAACCAAGAGCTACATAAATGCTGGAAAACGAACCAAGAGCTACTTTAAGGCTGGAAAACGAACCAAGAGCTACATAAATGCTGGAAAACGAACCAAGGGCTACATAAATGCTGGAAAACGAACCAAGGGCTACTACATAAATGCTGGAAAACGAACCAAGAGCTACATAAATGCTGGAAAACGAACCAAGAGCTACATAAATGCTGGAAAACGAACCAAGAGCTACATAAATGCTGGAAAACGAACCAAGAGCTACATAAATGCTGGAAAACGAACCAAGAGCTTCAGAAATGCTGCTAAACGAACCAAGAGCTACATAAGTACTGGAAAACGAACCAAGAACTACATAAAAACTGGAAAACGAACCAAGAGCTACATGAATGCTGGAAAACGAACCAAGAGCTTCAGAAATGCTGCTAAACGAACCAAGAGCTACATAAGTACTGGAAAACGAACCAAGAGCTACATAAATACTGGAAAACGAACCAAGAGCTACATAAATACTGGAAAACGAACCAAGAGCTACATAAATGCTGGAAAACGAACCAAGAGCTACAGAAATGCTGGAAAACGAACCAAGGGCTACATAAAAGCTGGAAACGAACCAGACTACAGAATTGAAAACGAACCAAGGCTACATTAAGGATGGAAAAAACCAAGCTACTACATAATGCTGGAAAAACGAACCAAGAGCTACTAATGCTGGAAAACGAACCAAGGGCTACATAAATGCTGGAAGAACGACCA
>JACEEZ010020570.1:0-10000 GCA_016584305.1 Chionoecetes opilio | reverse complement strand
CTTCCTTCTGTTAACTACGATTCTCTAAACCTTAAAGAAAAAGAGCAATCGAAGCCCTAATGCAAATAATAACCGATTCCCAAATATAGAAAGCTTGACCAATGCCATGATTAAAAACTCAAAACAAATAGAAAAACACATTCAATAAATCTCCTCTAAAAATATAATCTTGAAAACTTTCCAAAAACTTAAAACAATAAATACAAAGAAACGCTGACTAATTTCTTGGATTCCCTGAGCTTCTTATGTGCACTGAACCTAATAACTCAGAGACTGATTTGTCTCTGAACCTAAAAAATTAGCATATCTTAAAAAAACAAGTTCCTTAGGTGAATACAACATCCCTTAATTAAAATAAATACCTTCTCTCAACGAGTCCTTAAATTTAACCCCTTGAGACCCAGAGCGTAATTTCCATTGTAATTTGGGTACCATTAGACGATTTTTTTTGTGAATATAAGCAATATTTTATAGGTATGACTTGTTTGGTATCCTTGTACACTAGCTAATTTGGTATATTAAGTTACTTTTCGTAATTTTATTTGTTTTCCTAATATTATGGCTAACAACAGACGATTTTATTTAGCAAAGGAAAGATCTGGGTGTGAAGGGGTTAATATCTTCTTCCTAAATACATGTGTATCTATATATCCACAAGAGAACCTTCACTCCTGAAAATAGCACCTCTTAAACCTTAATCAAACACTAAATCCTTCTTCGAAAAATCCACAAGTTTCAACAAATCCCTAAGAAATCCCTCGGGAAACTCTAAAAAAGTCACAATTCTCTGAATAAAAAAATATTACGTCCTTTAAAACCGACAAACTCTGAGACCCCCCCAAAATAATACAGATAAAAGGTTCTTTAAAACCTACAAACTATTAAAACCCATAAAATAGGTAAAACACGTCCCTTGAAATCCCTCAAAACTCACCAACTCTAAAAATCCTTAAAAAAACGCGTCCCTTGAAAACCAAAAACTCTACAAACCCTAAAAAAGAATGAAAATATAAAACTTCCCTTAAAACCCAAACTCTAAAAATCCTTAAAAAAAAGAAAAAAAAAAGACATCGCCGTGACTTCATTCGACCTCCTGAAGCTCCTGCCGCCGTTGAAGCTTCACAACTCTTCCTGAAGCCCCTGAGAGCGCCGCAGGAGGCTCCCCGACGCCCGGGATCTATAAAAAGGAGTGGAGGCCGCGTTGACGGGGTGACTGAGGAGCGAGCAAAGTTTTGACGAAGGAGGGAAAAGGTAAAGTTGTGACTCTTTCTGGCCAGATAAACCTTGGCTCAGAGGAGGAGGAAGAAGAGGAAGAGGAGGAGGTGGAAAAGGAGGAAGAGGAGGAGGAGGTGGAAGAGGAGGAGGAGGAAGAGAAAGAGGTGGAGGAAGAGGAAGTTGGTGGTGAAGGAGTGTGGGTTCAATGATGAGTGAACGAAGGAATATAGAAAAGGTAAGTGTAGGACGAAAAGACCCCAAAAGAATCATGGTAAAGAAAAAAGAAGAAGAAAAAACTATGAATTGAGGTGACATGAAAAAATAAAGAAATTGGAAAGCTGGAAGGATGCGTGAAAGGTGAAGACATAAAACTCTATGAAGGGGAAACATGAAAATGAAAGAAAAACATATAAATTGGATGTATTTAGAAATATACTCATATACATATATATATATATAGACACACACACATATACGCACGCACACACACACACGCATACACACACACACAAAAAAGATAAAATGATGTAGTAAAATCCATCTTTCCTCCAGTCTCTCTCTCTCTCTCTCTCTCTCTCTCTCTCTCTCTCTCTCTCTCTCTCTCTCTCTCTCTCTCTCTCTCTCTCTCTCTCTCTCTCTCTCTCTCTCTCTCTCTCTCTCTCTCTCTCTCTCTCTCTCTCTCTCTCTCTCTCCCTACGAGGTGTTGTTCATTCTCATGCTTGGAAGAAGATATTCCTGCTTCCCTTCCCACCCTCCCATCTTCCCTCCTCCTCCTCTTCCTCTTCTTGTTTAGTTTGATAATTGAAAGAGCATGTTTTATGAGCCACCGAAAACGATGTCACTCAAATAGAAGGAGAGAGAGAGAGAGAGAGAGAGAGAGAGAGAGAGAGAGAGAGAGAGAGAGAGAGAGAGAGAGAGAGAGAGAGAGAGAGAGAGAGAGAGAGAGAGAGAGAGAGGAGAGAGAGAGAGAGAGAGAGAGAGAGAGAGAGAGATGTTGATGTAGTTAGCTTGAGCGAGAAGAGGAGGGAGGGGAGGTAGACGAGGAAGGAGGAGGGGTGGAGATGATTGAGGAGGAGGAGGAGGAGGAGGAGGAGGAGGAGGAGGAGGAGGAGGAGGAGGAGGAGGAGGAGGAGGAGAGTGGCTTCATGTTTGCTCAATCTCAACGGCTTGGAGTCACAGGCGCCGCGAGCAGATCCACTAACTGATAATCTGGTATATTAAATAACCTCCTTAATTAAAACCAAAGCGTTGTAAAATATAATGAAGAAATAATAAAACACTGAAAAAAGGCCTTGACCATCATCCCTTCTGACTGCATATTCCTGATTTTTCTGTATTTCTCCCTTAATTTATGTTTTAACTTACGATCCAACTGCTATAACTTACTCTTTATGTTATGTACTAGCCGCAAAGCCGCCCTCCGGGCGGACTTTTTGGCTAGCTCCTGCGGAGGGCTATTGGTGGGCCCTTCGGCCCACCACCTGTGTTTGGTGGGCCTTCGGCCCACCAAACACGGACTCTCCAGATAGCCCCTTCTAACTTTCCTGAAATCATGGATGTAGAAATGTATGTATTCCCCCCACCCATTCACTCACCCATTACCCATCACCCCCCACCTATTCCCTCACCCATCACCCATCACCCCCAACCCATTCACTCACCCATCACCCCACACCCATTACCCATCACCCCACCCATTCACTCACCCATTACCCATCACCCTACATCAAGGTTTCCTCAATTCTCGCAACCCACTTTTTTTTCACAATTCTCGCTAATAGGGCTGCTTAAAAAAAAAAAAAAAAAAGGTGTTCGGATCATCTCATAAGTGGGCTTAAAACCTTCCCCTGGTCGACCTGGTTCCAAAAATGTGCCATATGAGGTGATTGCGCCACGGGGGGCGGAACCTATACCACACACACACACACACACACAGACAGACAGACAGACAGACAGACACACTTTCGCTTATATTATTATAGATAGATTACTTACTTACCTCACTTGTATTACTTGTACACACACACAGATACACATATTTGTTTTGTTTTGAGAGAGAGAGAGAGAGAGAGAGAGAGAGAGAGAGAGAGAGAGAGAGAGAGAGAGAGAGAAGAGAGAGAGAGAGAGATGAAAAGGAGAGAGAAAAGGGGGAGAGAAGAGAGAGAGAGAGAGAGAGAGAGAGAGAGAGAGAGAGAGATTCATTCCTCAATATGAATGAAACAAATGAATGAAAACATTCTTTCCTCGTGCAAGTGGCCCACGCAATGGAAAGAGGCAAGAGTGGTGGCCATCCACAAAAAAAACAGCAAACGGGACTCAAAGAACTACCGCCCAATTTCCCTTCTCACCACTGTTGGGAAATCCTGGAATCCATCACCGCCAAGATCAACACCTTCTTGGACGCCCACCATCTTCTCAACTCCAAGCAATTTGGTTTCAGACAGGGAAGGTCAGCTGCAGACCTGCTCCTCCTTCAGTCTGCTTCCTGGAACCACTCGCTGGATAGAGGAATGGATACCTTTGTCGTGGCTTTGGACATCGCCGGAGCCTTTGACAGGGTGTGGCACCGAGGTCTCGCTGCCAAGCTGAGGAGCCTGGGAGTGCGCGGCGCCCTACTGCAGCTCATCCAGGACTACCTCCAAGACAGGACCTTACGGGTGGTGATCAACGGCCACACTTCCAGCCAGCAACCCATCCACGCCAGCGTCCCGCAGGGCAGCGTACTCGGGCCTCTCCTGTGGAATGTCTATTTCAATGACATTCTCCAGCTCATTCCTGAGGCCCAGGCCTACGCTGATGACTGCACCCTTGCCTTCCCCTGCGACAGACGTGACTGGCAGGACACGGTGTGCCGCATCAACCTGGCATTGGACAACCTCGTCACCTGGAGTAGTCGATGGCAGGTCAGCCTGGCCCCTGACAAAACCCAGGCTCTGCTTATCTCCCGCAGGCAAGACATCACCAACCTGCCTGCACCGGACATACGGCTTGAGGGCAGATCACTCCCCCTTCAGAGATCCATCTCCATCCTTGGGAGTTTGACGCGGGACTGACCTTCACCAGTCATGCCAGGAGAGTAGCTAAAAACTCGGCCTGGAGACTCAGCTGTGTCCGGAGCATCTCCCACCTTCTAGATGCCAAGGGGGTTGAGGTTCTGTACAAGGCTCAGGTACGTCCCCTAATGGAATACTCCCCCCTAGCATGGTCTTCCTGCCCGCCCTCCTACTTGGCCACACTAGACCGCGTCCAGAGAAGAGCCCAGCGACTGGTTAGCGATAAATGTCCCCACCACGCGCCTGACTCCTTCCAACCCCTCCAGAAGCGCAGGGATGTGGCAGGTTTATGTGTCATGCACAAGGCACTAAATCTCCACACGCCCCACCTGGCAGCCATCAAGCTCCCCAGGCCCCCGCCGCCCCTTCACTCCACCCGTGTCGCCCCACACAGACAGGAGCAAGTGACTGTGCCCTTCTCCAGGACAGAGCACCACCTACGTTCCTTCTTACCCCGCTACGGCCATCTGTGGAACCAGTTAGTTCACCAAACCGACCTCCACCACCACGCCTCGCTACAAGACTTTAAGCGGGGGGTGAACAGCTGGTTGATGGCCTAATTTATTATTATATATAAAATGTCTTTTTTATATTATATGTAGCTATAGATAGCTCTAGTGTAAAACCTAGAGCTTTAGCTTTAATAACACCAAATGTACTAACAGTTTAAATAAAAAAAAAGAGAAAAAAAAGAGAGAGAGAGAGAGTGTATGCTTACTCACTTATGCGCAGGAGACGCACTTAGTCAAACACATACACACACACACACACACACACACACACACACACACACACACACACACACGCACGCACATACACACACACACACACACACACACACATACACCACACACACACACACACACACACACACACACACACACACATACACACACACACACACACACACACACACGCACGCACATACACACACAAACACACACACCACACACACAGCGCTTGTCTCTCTTGCCGAAACAATACAGAAAAGACTTAAATCAAAGACAACACGAGGGCAGCGCGATGGCAGGAACCAGGCGGGCGGGCGACTTTTAAAACCATTCGTTCACAAATGAAAGTGGAAAAAATGAATGCAAAGAAAAAAATAGGGAATGAATGAAAACAAAAGTTAGAAAAGGAAAAAAGGTTGGAAATACAGAGCCTTTATGATTCAGGTCGAGAAGTTATAGAAATACCGTTTGAAAACATCATAAAAAGGTTTATACATCAAATAACATTTCTTTTTTATATTTTTTTTCTCACTTTTTGCGCACAGCAGAAACGAGCTTTGAAATGGCGGACATTTGTGGCAGTACTGTATTATTATTATTATTATTATTGTCACTATTATTATTATTATCATTATTAATATTATTTTCATCATTATTATTACTATTATCAATTTTATCATAATTTTCATTACTATTATTATTATTATCTTTATCATTTTGGTTATTAGTATTGCTACATCTAATATCATTATCATTATCATCATTATTATCAGCATTTTCATTATTACTCTTGCTACTTCTAATACTTCTATCGCTGCTACAACAACTCGAGTTATACTGTTACTTGCACTTCTGCTGCTACTTTTACTACAACTACTACTACTACCACGAGTAATACCATACTACTATTGCTATCACTTCTTCTGTTGCTACTTTTGCTACAGCTACTACTACTATTACTACCACCAGTAATACCGTACTACTACTACTACTATCACTACTCCAGTTGCTACTTTTTCTACAACTACAACTACTACCACCAGTAATACCGTACTACTACTACTACTATCACTTCTTCTGTTGCTACTTTTACTACAGCTACTACTACTACTACCACCACCAGTAATACACTACTACTACTATCACTACTCCTGTTGCTACTACTTTTAGGACAACGCAGAACAATACTCAACACACATATAAAGGAAAACAAAGGAGACACCCCTTTAATAACAGAGCCACACTCTCCCTGGTGTTGTCGCCAGCCATCCCACGCGTTGTGCTCTCCTACGCACTGACAAAAACCTTCGTTATTTTAGCCTTAAACGGAGATCATAGGGGTGGTAATCATATCTTCATCCACCACTAAAATGAGCTCTACTACATTAACCCCTTCACGCCCAGATCTTTCCTTTGCTATATAAAATCGTCTGTTGTTAGCCATAGAATTACGCAAAGTGACTGAATATACCAAATTAACTAGTTTACAAGGATACTAAACAGGTCATATCTATAAATTATTGCTTATAATCACTAGAAATCGTCTAATGGTAACCGAATTACAATGGAAATTATGTTCTGGGCCTCAAGGGGTTAAGGAAGTATATGTAGTTATGCCTCCCTTATACGTGGCACCTAAACATCGTAAAAGCCTTCGTTCCTTTTTCATGATGATCGAAAAAGACCCTTAAAAGATTGCCTAGTTGCCCGCCTCCACTTCACGAACGAAAAAATAAATAAATTGCAAATGAAATTACGGTGAAAATAAGACATGCAATCAATTTTGAGATTAGATGTAAAAAAATAAAATACACACAAGACAAAAGATAAACACGCGAAACTTTTCAAATTGCGATAGTAAAGAAAGAAAATATGCAGTATTAATCATCATTCCAAATATTCATGATTCAAATTATTCCAGAAAAGTCCAATAACAATGGTAATAATGGTAATACTGATAATGATAATAAATAACAATAATGAAAATATCACTGATTATATTATTTATTAATTTTATTTTCTAACAGTCAATTGAACTTCTCCTTCACGCCTCTGTTTTTCATTCCTTAAATAACTATTAAATGACTCTCTTTGACCAACACAATACCTTCCTTTCAGTCACTGTCCTTCTCTCCTTAATAATACCTTCCTTTCAATCACTGTCCTTCTCTCCTTAATAATACCTTCCTTTCAATCACTGTCCTTCTCTCCTTAATAATACCTTCCTTTCAGTCACTGTCCTTCTCTCCTTAATAATACCTTCCTTTCAGTCACTGTCTTCTCTCCTTAATAATACCTTCCTTTCAGTCACTGTCCTTCTCTCCTTAATAATACCTTCCTTTCAGTCACTGTCCTTCTCTCCTTAATAATACCTTCCTTTCAATCACTGTCCTTCTCTCCTTAATAATACCTTCCTTTCAGTCACTGTCCTTCTCTCCTTAATAATACCTTCCTTTCAGTCACTGTCCTTCTCTCCTTAATAATACCTTCCTTTCAGTCACTGTCCTTCTCTCCTTAATAATACCTTCCTTTCAGTCACTGTCCTTCTCTCCTTAATAATACCTTCCTTTCAATCACTGTCCTTCTCTCCTTAATAATACCTTCCTTTCAGTCACTGTCCTTCTCTCCTTAATAATACCTTCCTTTCAGTCACTGTCCTTCTCTCCTTAATAATACCTTCCTTTCAGTCACTGTCCTTCTCTCCTTAATAATACCTTCCTTTCAATCACTGTCCTTCTCTCCTTAATAATACCTTCCTTTCAGTCACTGTCCTTCTCTCCTTAATAATACCTTCCTTTCAATCACTGTCCTTCTCTCCTTAATAATACCTTCCTTGCAATCACTGTCCTTCTCTCCTTAATAATACCTTCCTTTCAATCACTGTCCTTCTCTCCTTAATAATACCTTCCTTTCAATCACTGTCCTTCTCTCCTTAATAATACCTTCCTTTCAATCACTGTCCTTCTCTCCTTAACCCCTTGGGACCCAGAACGTAATTACCATTGTAATTTGGGTACACCATAAGACGATTTTTGTGAACATAAGCAATATTTTATAGCTATGACCCGTTTAGTATCCTTGTTGACTAACTAATTTGGTATATTAAGTAACTTTTCGTAATTTTATGGCTAACAACGATTTTGTATATAGCCAAGGAAAGATTTGGGCGCGAAAAGGTTAACCTACATAATACCTTCCTATCAATCACTGTTCTTCTCCCCTTAACTCACTGCTTCATTGCCCTTACACGCATTCCTCTTCCCTAAAACCACTGTTCCTCTTCCCATTAATCCATTGCCTTAACACCTAAGAGTATACCATAAAAAGCCAGACAGTTTACCGAAAAAGAAGAAGAAGAAGAAGAAGAAGAAGAAGAAGAAGAAGAAGAAGAAGAGGAGGAAGAAGAAGAAGTAAAAGAAGAAGAAGAAGAAGAAGAAGAAGAAGAAGAAGAAGAAGTAAAAAAGAAGAAGAAGAAGAAGAAGAAGAAGAAGAAGAAGAAGAAGAAGAAGAAGAAGAAGAAGAAGAAGAAGAAGAAGAGGAGGAAGAAGAAGTAAAAGAAGAAGAAGAAGAAGAAGAAGAAGAAGAAGAAGAAGAAGAAGAAGAAGAAGAAGAAGAAGAAGAGGAAGATTAAGAATAAAAAGAGGATGATGAGGATAATTAAAAAAAAACCACTGGAAATAAGTTAGGAATCTTGTGTGTGTTATCCTTGTGAGCGCTATCATACTTCACGGTCATGTTAATACAATGTAGTACGTGTAGGATATAAATTGTGGACTAACTCTTACTAAATAAAGTCAATCAATCAATCAACCAACCACGTGATGTTTATACTACCGACAATATCATATGCATCCCTTTCCTGCTCATCCCCTAAAATCGCTCTTACTTGTTCGTCTAAATAAAGCAAGAAGGGAAAATTTAACACAATATAAAAACAGGACTAGATAATACATGGCACAAGTAGGCAAGATAACAACACAAACAGCGCAACATAAAGATATTTAACACTCACCACCAACCACGCGCCATCACCTTCGCACCTTACCTGTAGAATGGAAACGATATTTAATACATAAAAAACTGTACACCTGTTATACTTTTATTAATGTACGTGTATGCGAGATGTATAGAAAATAAGTCTTGCAAGGGAGGGAGAGAGAGAGAGAGAGAGAGAGGAGAGAGAGGAGAGAGAGGAGAGAGAGAGAGAGAGAGAGAGAGAGAGAGAGAGAGAGGAGCGAGAGAGAGAGAGAGAGAGAGAGAGAGAGAGAGAGAGAGAGAGAGGAGAGAGAGAGAGAGAGAGAGAGAGAGAGAGAGAGAGAGGAGAGAGAGGAGAGAGAGAGAGAAGAAGAGAGAGAGAGAGAGAGAGAGGAGAGAGAGAGAGAGGGGAGAGAGAGAGAGAGAGAAGAGAGAGGAAGCAGATGAGAGAGGGAGAGGAGGGGAGAGAGGAGAGGAGAGGAGGAGGAGGGAGGATGGAGAGAGATGAAAAGAAAGGAAGCAAAGTGAGAGAGGGAGAGGGAGGAGAAGGAGGAGAGAAGGAGGAAGGGGGGAGGAGGAGAAGGGATGGAGGAAAGAAGGAGGGGCAGAAGAGAGAAAGAGGAAGGAGAAGACAAAGTGAAGAGAGAGGAGAGAGGAGGAGGAGGAAGAGGAAGGCGAGATGAATTTTTTGAGGAAAAAAGGAAGAATGTGAGAAAAATGGAGGGAGAGAGTGAGATTTTTGGGGAGGGAGGAAAAAGGAGGGGGAGAAGAGGAAGGAGAGGAGGAGGTGAAAAAAGAGGAGGAGAGGAGGAGAGGAGGAGGAGGAGGAGGAGTAGGGGAGGAGGATAATAGGATTACATAGGAATTTACAGACACCAGGAGAACATGGAGAAAGGGTTCTGTGAAAATACTACTAACTATAACTACATGAAGAGAAACAGTCGGAAATGATACATGTCCTTAAAGAACAGGAATACATGACAGGGTTTCGTAGTGATAAATGATGATGGATCATACAACTCATTA
>JACEEZ010020569.1:27500-35380 GCA_016584305.1 Chionoecetes opilio | reverse complement strand
ACTTAATTTTTTTTTTTTTTTTTTTTTTTTTTTTTTTTTTAGGGGTCGAAATTTCCTACTATATACACCTATAATTTTTTATTTAAAAAAAAAAAATTTTAGGGGTCGAAATCTCCTAGCTATATATACACCTATAATTTAAATTTTTTTTTTTTTTTTAGGGGTCAAAATTTCCTAGCTATATATACACCTATAATTTTTTTTTTTTTTTTTTTTTTTTTTAGGGGTCGAAATTTCCTAGCTATATACAACCTATAATTTTTTTTTTTTTTTTTTTTTAATTTTTTTTTAGGGGTCGAAATTTCCTAGCTATATATATACACCTATAATTTTTTTTTTTTTTTTTTTTTTTTTTTTTTAGGGGTCGACATTTCCTGGCTATATATACACCTATAATTTTTTTTTTTTTTTTTTTTTTCAGGGGTCGAAATTTCCTAGCTATATATTATATATATATATATATATACACCTAGAAGAATTTTTTTTTTTTTTTTTTTTTAGGGGTTCCCAAATTCCTAGCTATATATTTTTTTTTTATATATACACCTATAATTTTTTTTTTTTTTTTTTTTTTTTTTTTTTTTTTTTACATATCACCCCATATATAATCCACCCATTATTCGGATCCTTGCATTACTCGGACCACTCCTTGGCCCAATTAGTCCGAATATGAGAGGTTTTACTGTACTAAGAAACTACTAGACATATAATAGTACTAAGGAGGTCACTAGGCACACCCACACATTATGCAAGAAAAAACATATCTGCTATTACAACCCTATCCTTCATAATTTACTATCCATCTACCCTCTCTTATCTATTCTCTGCCCACTACAACTACCGTAGATAACAGTAAAGTCGCCACCTGCAGTCAAGTCGCCAGCCGCCAAATATTACGAATTATAGCATTACTACTGATTTTTATGTGCCACTGAAGATGATACACAGTAGTTTATATCATGACTGTATAATCTACCTGTTTCAGCGTTGTTTTATGCTTTGTAGCTGCAAGTATAGACGGTTTCAAATTTCGCTACGCGTTTTTTTTTCGGGCGACGACGACAGCGGTAGGACACTCAGTAAATAAACACTAGATGGCGACTCTACTGTTGGTAGCCACTTTGAAGATATTTTTGTAATTTGTTCATTTATAGCCCTAATATGACACAGATGAAGACACAAAATGACACAGACTCTCCAGATAGCCCCTTCTAACTGTCCTGAAATCATGGATGTAGAAATGTAAGTATTAACGCCACCACACGTCTGTAAATAACGAAGAAACGTTGTACTGGCGACTTTAGTGTTGTCTACGGTAGAAAACTTAATATTTGGTGATATTTATTGTTTGTCTTTCATGTTTTAATATATTTTTGTAACTGTGTGAATCTTTCTACCTACCTAGAGAGAGATATTGATTATAATGATTAATCTTATCCTATTGTTTTATCACTAAACTTCACAACGCCATCCTAAGCTTCCCACACGAATACGACCAAATATTTTTCCTCTCTCTCTCTCTCTCTCTCTCTCTCTCTCTCTCTCTCTCTCTCTCTCTCTCTCTCTCTCTCTCTCTCTCTCTCTCTCTCTCTCTCTCTCTCTCTCTCTCTCTCTCTCTCTCTCTCTCTCTCCAAAGTTTCCACACAAGTACTATGGCGAACTATTTTTCATCTCTCTCTCTCTCTCTCTCTCTCTCTCTCTCTCTCCTCTCTCTCTCTCTCTCTTCTCTCTCTCTCTCTCTCTCCTCCTCTCTCTCTCTCTCCTCTCTCTCTCTCTCCTCTCTCTCTCTCTCTTTTCTCCCCTCTCTCTCTCTCCAAAGTTTCCACACAAGTACTATGGCCAAATATTTTTCTCTCTCTCTCTCTCTCTCTCTCCTCTCTCTCTCTCTCTTTTCTCTCTCTCTCTCTCTCTCTCTCTCTCTCTCTCTCTCTCCTCTCTCTCTCTCTCTCTCTCTCTCCTAAACAAATATACATTAACAAGTTCTTCTCATTAGCGAGTGATCACTGGTTGTTCTTACTAATTATAACTTATATGTTGATTATCTTCAGAAAAATTAACACAACATTGGGTGTCTAATGTGGCTCTGTTGTTATTATTATTATTATTATTATTATTATTATTATTATTATTATTATTATTATTATTATTATTATTATTATTACTGAAGGCCTTTTCCCAAACTAAAAAAAAAAAAATACAATCCCTAGCTTTTTCTTCTTTTTTTTACACTTATGCCTATAGCGCGTGTAGGCCGTGAACTCCAGGGGTGGGATGGTAGGCCCTGGAGGCTCACTTGAGGGCTGTGGTGGTTGGCAGGATTGTTATAGTGACGCCTGTGATTAGAGGGTCATGCCGCCGCCCCGCTGTTCCTCCCAATGCACTCACATCCAAGGGGAGTTAATGGGCAGCAGGTGGGTTTCTTAGGCCACGATAGCGGTGAGAAGATTTTAGCACTCGGGGATCGAACTCCGAGTACGCCACTTGCAGGCGCTAATTCATAAGAAGAACATAAGAAAATAAGGAAGCTACAAGAGGCCGCGAGGCCTACACGTGGTAGTTCCTGTCACTTAACCCCTTTCTACTCCACCTTTCATCCCATCCATGAACTTATCCAGCTCCCCTTTAAGCTCCCTAATGCTCCGCCTAACTACCTGTCTACTGAGACCATTCCACTCATTCACCACCCTATTTGTGAACCGTTTTTTCCTATTTTCCTTTCTAAATCTACGCTTTTCCAGCTTGAATCCGTTTACTTCTTGTTCTACCCTGGTTTAAACCGTAAGTAACTTTCTCTCTCCTTTTTAATCCCTTTATCCACTTAAAAACTTCTATCAGATCGCCCCTTACTCTGCGTCTCTCGAGTGAGTGTAATTTTAATAACTTCAATCTCCTCTCATAACTAAAGTTACGCATCCTTGTATCATTTTGGTCATCCTTCTCTGCACTTTTTCTACAACACTATATCCATCCTGTAATATTGGAGGACCAAAACTGAACTGCATAGTCTAGGTGAGGCCTGACTAGAGCCAGATAAGCTTTAGAATAACTTCCGCACTTCTACTTTTAACACTTCTGGTAATGAATCCTAATACTCTATTAGCTCTATTTCTGGCCTCAATACATTGTTTCCTAGGTCGGAGGTCTGGGCTCACCCTCACTCCAAGATCTTTTTCACCTTCTGATCTTTTCAGCGATACATTGCTTATGGTGTATCTATTACCAGGGTTTTTTCTACCAACATTCATAACGCTACCCTTTATCAATATTAAATTCCATCTGCCATCTCTCTCTGTATGTCTGCCTCTCTCTGCCTGTCTGTCTGTCTGTCCTCTCGCTCTTTCTGTTTTGTCTGTCTATTTCCTTTCTTTTTCTTTCCCGTGTCTGTCTGTCTGTCTGTCTGTCTGTTGTTCTCTTGTCTGTTGTTGTCCTTTTCGTCTCTGTCGTTGTCTTCTTTCTTCTTCTGTCTTCTCTTGTGTCTGTTGTCTCTCTGTCTGTTGTCCTCTTGTGCGTCTGCTCTTCTCTCTGTTGTCGTCTGTCGTCTGCATTTTTCCTTTTTTTCTTGTCTGTTCTCGTCTTTGTCTGCTCTCTGTCTGTTGTCTCTCTTTGTCTGTTGTCTCTTTCTCTTTGTTGTTCTGTGCTATTCTTCTTCTTTTGGTCTGTCTCTCTCTGTCTGTCTGCTGTCTCTCCTTTTTTTGTCTCCTTTGTCTGTCGTCTGTCTCTTTCTCTGAATGTCTGTCTGTCTGTCTGTATTCTTCCCTTGTTATTTCTGTAGTCTGTCTCTCTCTTCTCCTGTCTGTCTTCTCTGTCTGTTTGTCTCTCTCTTCTCTCAGTCTGTCCCTTTCTCTGTCTGTCTGTCTGTTAGTCGTGTATTTCTATCTTCTCTCCTTCATGTAACTGTCTACCTCTCTGTCTGTTTGGTCATCCTTCTGTCTGCACTCTTGCTGTCTACACCTTTCTCTCTGTATTGTGACCAATCTGATCTGCTAGTTCTATTGTCTTTCTGATGGCTCGTACTCTCTGTCTGTCGTCGTCTCTCTACGTCTGTTTGTCTCTTCTGTCTGTCTGTCTTCTCTTCTCTCTCTGTCTGTCCTGTCATATCTTGTTTCCTAGGTCTGGATGTCTGGGCTTCACCCTCCTCCGTCTGTTTGTCTCTCTGTCTGTCTGTCTGTCACTTCCTCTCTGCTGTACTGTCTGTTGGCTATTTCTGCTTTTCTTTCATGTGTCTGTCTCTCTCTGTCGTCTGTCTTCCCTCTGTCTGTTTGTCTCTCTCTGCTGTACTGTTGTCTCCTTTCTCTCTGTCGTCTGTCTGTCGTCTGTTCTGTCCTCTCGTCTGTCTTTCTGTTCTTGTCTGTCTTCTCTTGTCTGTTTGTCTCTCTCTGTGTCTGTCTGTCTGTTCTTCTCTCTGTCTGTCTGTCGTCTGTCTGCTTTTCTTTCTTCTTCTGTCTGTCTTCTCTGTCTGTCTGTCCGTCTCTCTGTCTGTTTGTCTATCTTTTCTGCTGTCTGTCCTTCTCCGTCTGTCTGTCTGTCGTCTGTCTTTTTCTATCTCTGTCTGCTCCTGTCTGTCTGTCCTGTCTCTCTCTGTCTGTTTGTCTATCTCTGTCTGTCTGTCTGTCTGTCTGGCTATTTCTTTCCTTTTCTTTCTGTGTCTGTCTCTCTCTGTCTGTCTGTCCTGTCTCGTCTTCTCTTGTCTGTTCTGTCTCTACTCTCCTGTCTGTCTGTCTGTCTGGCTATTTCTTTCCTTTTCTTCTGTGTCTGTCTCTCTCATGTCCTGTCTGTCTGTCCCTCATCTCTGTCCTGTTTGTCTCCTCTGTCCTGTCTGTCTGTCTCTTTCTCTCTGTCTGTCTGTCTGTCTGTCTGTCTATTTCTTTCCTTTTCTTTCTGTGTCTGTCTCTCTCTGTCTGTCTGCCTGTCTCTTTCTCTTTGTCTGTCTGTCTATCTGTCTGTCTGTCTGTCTCTCTCTCTCTCTCTGTCTGTCTGTCTGTCTGTCTATTCACCACTCTGCCACCACCTTCCCTTACTATGCCCAGATACCAGAAACTACCACGTGTAGGTCTTACGGCCTCTTGTAGCTTCCTTATTTTCTTATGTTCTTATGTTCTTATACGTACCCCGCCACGAACATGACGAGGGAACATTAACAACAACAACAACAACAACAACAACAATAACAGAACCACCGTCACCACCACAGCTTTAATCCCAACACCTCAACCACACACACACACACACTACACAACACACGAACAACTCACACGCACCACCACACCTCACATCCCTTACCCTCTTGGGTACTGAGTGAATACTGACAACAGAAATCCACACCAGCCAATCACAGCTCGTCTCCGCTATGACGTCACATCGGCTACTCATCACCAGCCAATCACGTGACAGTTTACCTCGTGACGTCACTAATAACACTAAATAGTTCATAAATCGAGATATATTAACCTGAAAATTACGATAAAAAGGGAAATTGAGATGAATTAACCCTGAAAATTACGATAAAAAGGGAAATTGAGATGAATTAACCCTGAAAATTACGATAAAAAGGGAAATTGAGATGAATTAACCCTGAAAATTACGATAAAAAAGGGAAATTTGAAAGAAAAAAAAAAAAAAAAAGGAAATGAATAATTAACCCTGAAAATTACGATAAAAAGGGAAATTGAGATGAATTAACCCTGAAAATTACGATAAAAAGGGAAATTGAGATGAATTAACCCTGAAAATTACGATAAAAAGGGAAATTGAGATGAATTAACCCTGAAAATTACGATAAAAAGGGAAATTGAGATGAATTAACCCTGAAAATTACGATAAAAAGGGAAATTGAGATGAATTAACCCTAAAAATTACGATAAAAAGGGAAATCGAGATGAATTAACCCTGAAAATTACGATAAAAAGGGAAATCGAGATGAATTAACCCTGAAAATTACGATAAAAAGGGAAATTGAGATGAATTAACCCTGAAAATTACGAGAAAAAGAGAAAATTGAGATGAATTAACCCTGAAAATGACGAGAAAAAGGGAAAATTGAGATGAATTAACCCTGAAAATTACGAGAAAAAGAGAAAATTGAGATGAATTAACCCTGAAAATTACGATAAAAAGGGAAAATTGAGATGAGATGAATTAACCCTGAAAATTACGAAAAAAAGGAAAATCGAGATGAATTAACCCTGAAAATTACGATAAAAAGGGAAATTGAGATGAATTAACCCTGAAAATTACGATAAAAAGGGAAATTGAGATGAATTAACCCTGAAAATTACGATAAAAAGGGAAATTGAGATGAATTAACCCTGAAAATTACGATAAAAAGGGAAATTGAGATGAATTAACCCTGAAAATTACGATAAAAAGGAAAAATGAGATGAATTAACCCTGAAAATTACGATAAAAAGGGAAATTGAGATGAATTAACCCTGAAAATTACGATAAAAAGGGAAATTGAGATGAATTAACCCTGAAAATTACGATAAAAAGGAAAATCGAGATGAATTAACCCTGAAAATTACGATAAAAAGGGAAATTGAGATGAATTAACCCTGAAAATTACGAAAAAAAGGAAAATCGAGACGAATTAACCCTGAAAATTACGAAAAAAAGTAAAATCGAGACGAATTAACCCTGAAAATTACGAAAAAAAGGAGAATTGAGATGAATTAACCCTGAAAATTACGATAAAAAGGGAAATTGAGATGAATTAACCCTGAAAATTACGAATAAAAGGAAAATCGAGATGAATTAACCCTGAAAATTACGAGAAAAAGATGAGATAAAAAGTCAATGGGTCAAAAACAAGGTTAACTCCATCAATTGTTAACCGTTTTGTGTTGTCCTATGAAAAATAAATCACTAATGCCACTAAAAAGTTAATAAAAAAAATAAAAAAAGTAAAGATGAGATGAAGAAGGAGGATTACAGTCCATTAAAGTCTTTCTAAAATTGAAATGAATTAACCCTGAAAATTACCAGAAAAAGGAAAACTGAGAAAAAAAGGCGGGAAAAATCAATGAGTCTTTAAAACAACCGAAAATTACGAGAAAATAGATACATAGAGATAAGAACAGGATAACAGTCAATGGGTCAATGGGTCAACGGTTCAATGGGTCAATGGGTCAATGGGTCAATGGGTCAATGGGTCAAAAACAAGGTTAACTCCATCAATTGTTTACTGTTGTGTGTTGTCCTAGGAGAGGTTGCGGCGTCATTAATGCCACTAAATAGTAAAAAAAAAAAAAATCGAGATGGAATAGCCCTGAAAATTACGAGAAAAAGAAAAGGCAATTACGAGAGAGAGAAAAAAAAAGATGATACAACGAAGCTAAATCAATGGGATGAACGAGAAAAACAAGGTTAACTACATCAATTATTTACCGTTGTGTTGTCCTAGGAGAGGTTGAGGCGTGTTAACCAAGGCAATTACGAGAGAAGAAAAAAATGATATAACAACGAAGACGAATCAATGGGGTCAACGAGAAAAACAAGGCTAACTACATCAATTATTTACCATTGTGTTGTCCTGTGAGAGGTTGAGGCGTGTTAACCAAGGCAATTACGAGAGAGAGAGAAAATGATGATATAACAACGAAAACAAATCAATGGGTCAATGAGAAAAACAAGGTTAACTCCATCAATAATAGTTTACCGTTGTGTTGTCCTAGGAGAGGTTGAGGCGTGTTAACCAAGGCAATTACGAGAGAGAGAGAAAATGATGATATAACAACGAAAATAAATCAATGGGATGAACGAGAAAAACAAGGTTAACTACATAATTGTTTGACCACTCATGCCACTAAAGAGTTAAATAAAAAAATCAGATAGCTACAAAAACCCTGAAAATCACGATGAAAAAAGAAAGAGGAGGAAAAATA
>JACEEZ010020569.1:20000-22500 GCA_016584305.1 Chionoecetes opilio | reverse complement strand
TCACTACTACTACTATACTAACACTACTACTACTACCCCTACTACTCTACTACTACTAATACTACTACTACTACTACTACTCTCTACTCACACTATACTACTACTCTACTCTACTATACTTCTCTATACTACTCTACTATATCTACTACTACTACTACTACTACTACTGCTACTACACTAACTACTACTACTACTACTACTACTACTACTGCTACTCTACTACACTACTATACTCTAATACTAACTATAACTTCCCACTACTACTCTACTACTCACTACTACTACTACACTATACACTGCTACTACACACACTACTACTACTACCTACTAAATATACTATGCTAAAATACTCTACACTACTACTCTACTCCTATACTACTACACTCTCTATTCCACACTAACTACACTAAATAACTACTACTACTACTTCCCCCCCACTACTTACTCCCTATACACTACCACTACTACTACTACCCTACTACACACTACACACATTACACACACACACATACTACAAACCACTACTACTACACCACTATACTATACACTATACTCTCCACTACTATTTACCACCACTACTATACTACTAATTTCTACTACTACTACTACATTTTACTCCACCCTCTACTACTACACTCTATACAACCAACCTACCCCCAAAACCCCCAAATAAATACTATTACTACTACTATACAACTCTCATATACTACACACTATACTCTCTACTCACATACTATTCTTATATCTCTACAACAAATACTACCGGGCCCAGAGGGGACGCCCATCCCCACCTCCTTTTCGTGCTCCCAAACCTTCAATACCCCTAAAAAAAAAACTTTTTAACTCACCCCAATTTCAAACCACTTATTCCAACCTATCCCCCCCCTTATCCCACTCTTCCTGTGGTGCATCATCACCCATCCTTTAATATATCTCTACCCCTTAAAACAACAAACCACAAAAAAACAACCTATCCACCACACTCCTTCTTCTTCTTTTACTTACTACACTACTTATAAAGCCCTACCCCCATCCCCGATTTTAGACCACCAATACCATTCACTTCGATCCCACCCTACCCTTTCTTCTCCACCGCCGGGGGCCACTACTAATACTACTACTTTCTATACTACTAACCCACTAAACTTTTTTACTACACTTACCACCACCACCACACCACACTACTACTTTCCCCCACACTACAACCAACCAACAACAAAAACCCCAAATACTACTACTACCCTACTACTACTACTACTACTACTAAAATACTACAAACCCCAAACCCACCCCACTACAAATACTACTCTCCTAACTACTAACTACAAAACTACTACGACTTTTACCACCACCACCACCACCCACACTACTACAACCACAACTCCCACCCCCACAACAACAAAAAAAACCCACTACTTACTCCCCACCAACTACCCCACAACAAAAACAACAACAAAAAACCCCTACTATAAAACCCCCCCACAAAAAAAATATAAGACCAGCGAGAAGGGGTAAAGTAAAAAATGTTAAAACCCTATTTTTTTTGGTTAAGATTATTGCTTTTTGAGACGGGTGGGGCTTTTTTGGGAAGGCGTAAAGGAGGGGGGGGAAAAAGAGGAAGGAAAGGGAAGGGAAGGGAAGGGGGGGAAGGGGGAAGGGGGGAAAAAGGGGGAAGGGAAAGGGAAGGGGAAAGGGGAAATATACTGGAAGGCAAGGAGAGAGAGGGGTTTGAGAGAGAACGTGTGAGAGTTTGTGTGTCGTCGCTTGTCCGTCGTCTGGGGAGAGAGGGGAAGAGGGAGAGAGAGAGAAGAGAGAGGAGAAGGAGGAGAAGAGAGAGAGAGAGAGAGAGGAGAGAAGGAGAGAGAGAAGAGAGAGGAGAGAGGAGAGAGAGAGAGAGAAGGAGAGAGAGGAGAAGAAGGAGAAGAGAAAGGAGGGGGATATGAGATCAAAGAATTGTGGGGAGGAAAAAAGGGGACGAGATAAAGAGAAGAGGGGGAGAGAGGAGAGAGAGAAGGAGAGAGAGAAAGAGAGAGAGAGAGAGAGAGGGGAGGGGGAAAAAAGGGGGGGGGGGGGTGGGGCAAGGGGAGGGTAAAGAAATCGATGGGTCTCACGCAAGCCGGGCCCAAACCCTATAAAAAGGCCCAACCCCCCCGCCCCCCCGCCCACTGAGTCGCGGCATCGGCCCTGAGAACATCCCGCCACCATCCCGTTAACACTCCCACATACACCAGTCACCCCTCCACAACACCCCCCCGCTATCCCCACTACTATAGCGGGTACCTCCCCCACTACCCGCCTAATTGCCACACTGGGGAAGCGGGTACGCGGTTCTTTTGTCCTGGATTCGTCTCGTCTATAATGTAAGTATTGAAATAATGTTTTTTTTTGGGTATTTTGAAGGGGTGGGAATTTTTTTTTTATATATATATGTGTGTGTGTGTGTGTGTGTGTGTGTGTGTGTGTGTGTGTGTGTGTGTGTGTGTGTGTGTGTGTGTGTGTG
>JACEEZ010020569.1:7500-17500 GCA_016584305.1 Chionoecetes opilio | reverse complement strand
AGTTAAGATTAAAATTCTAAGCAAGTTACTTAAGAAGAAAGTTTATAAATTTTTCCCTCTTAAAAGAATTGCAGTTGGCTGTGTCGTTTTTGCAGAAATTAAAAGCAGGAAAAATAGACTGAGATTAAGATAGAGTAGTAGTAGTAGTAGTAGTAGTAGTAGTAGTAGTAGTAGTAGTAGTAGTAGTAGTAGAGTAAAGATAACAGTAGTAGTAGGAGTGTAGAGTCTAGTATAGTAGTAGTAGTATTAGTAGTACAGTATAGTAGTAAGTAGTAGGGTACTGTATAGAGTAAGTCGTAGCGAGTAGTAGTAATACTAGTCGTAGTAGTAGTAAGTTATAGTAGTAGTAATGTATACTGTTAATACAGACTAAGTAGCAGAAGTTAGGAGCATCACCGAGAGAGAGGAGCGAGGAGAGAGAGAGAGAGAGCGAGGAGAGAGAGAAGAGAGAGAGAGAGATAGAGAGAGGAGAGCGAGAGCGAGGACTCGAGAGAGAGAGGAGAGAGAGAGGAGAGGCGAGAGAGAGAGAGAGAGGAGAGAAGAGAGAGAGAGAGAAGACTAGAGAGAATAAAATCCGGCTTACATAAATGCATAAAAAATAAAGAAGGCGAAAGTCAAATAAATAAAGACTTACTAAATAGCGAAAAAAAACTAAGAATGGGGAAAAAATGGAAAAATAAATAGAGAAGAAATTAAAATGAGACGAGAAAAAAAGAATGGAAGGAAAAAAACCGAAAATTTATATTAATGAAAAAATTAGAATGCTACGAAAAACACGAGAAAAAAAACGAAGAAAAGGAGAAAGAATGTAAATGAATGAAAAATGAAATGAAAGAATGCTGCAAGAAACGAGATAAAAATGAAAGAAAAGGAAAGAACGAAAATGAATGAAAAATGAAATGAAAGAATGCTGCAAGAAACGAGATAAAAATGAAAGAAAAGGAAAGAACGAAAATGAATGAAAAAGGAAATAAAAAAATGCTGCAAAAAACGAGATAAAAAATTTAAAAAATGGAAAAATAAAATAAAAAGGAAATTAAAATGTTATAAAAATGCGAAAATATAATGAAGGGAAAAAAAACCTAAAATAATAATAATAAAAAAAAGATTACAGAAAATACGATAGAAGCGACGGAAAGAACAAGGCAAAATATAAGGTCTAGAAAGACTACTGAGGAATTATTAGGGAAGCGATAAAGGGAACATATCAAAGAAAAATAAGGTGGTAATAAAATAAGGGTATAAAAAATAAGGTGATAAATAAGGGTAAAAAAAGGGGAATATATAATGAGAGGCATATATAGGGTAAAAAATGCAGATACTCAAATGTAGGGCCGAACTGGCGATGCAGTAACATTAGAAAAAATTAATGGCAATGGAAATCAATAAAGGAAGACAAAAGAAAATTAAAGAAGAAAAAACTTGATTGAAACAGAGAGAGAGAGCGCGAGAGCGGAGGAGAGAGAGAGAAGACGATAGAGGAGAGAGAGAAGAGAGAGATGAGAGAGAGAGGAGAGAGAGAGAGAGAGAGAGAGAGAGAGCGGAGAGCGAGAGGAGACTGAAACCTTGTTGGAAATGCTCGTGTGTGTGTGTGTGTGTGTTGTGTGTGTGCGCGTGTGTGTGTGTCTGTCTGTCTGTCTGTGTCTGTCTGTCTGTCTGTCTTTGTGTCTGTGTGGGTGTGTGTGTGTGTGTGGTGTGTGTGTGTGTGTGTGTTTGGTGTTGTGTGTGTGTGTGTGCGTGCCGTGTGTGGTGTGCGCGTGTGTGTGTGTGCGCATTAAGGGTCATTATCACTGGAGGTTTTTAAAGGGATTGGTTAGCGTCCCTTTAAACCCATTAGATAAAAAAGATGACATCCCCCCCTCAACCCCTTCTTCTTACCTCCTCTTCTCATTTTCATTCAATTTCATATTCATTTTCATTTCAGTCATTTTCATTCACTTTCGTATTCATTTTCCACTCATTTTCATTTCAGTCATTTTCATTCACTTTCGTACTCATTTTCCATACTCATTTTCAGTCACTTTCGTACTAATTTTCAGTCACTTTCGTACTCATTTTCAGTCACTTTCGTACTAATTTTCAGTCACTTTTGTACTCATTTTCAGTCACTTTCGTACTAATTTTCAGTCACTTTCGTACTAATTTTCAGTCACTTTCATACTCATTTTCACTTTCTGACTCACTCACAAAAAAATCTTAATTATTTTTGTATTGCAGTTTTTCGTTCACTCTCATTCACTATCATTAATTTTCTTCAGTTTTTCATTTCGTCACCTTAATTTTGCCTCATATTCATCTTCTTTCACTTTCACTCAATTTCATTATTAACTCATTTTCATACTGTTCTCTCTCTCTCTCTCTCTCTCTCTCTCTCTCTCTCTCTCTCAGGTGTTTCTCTCTCCTCTCTCTCTCTCTCTCTCTCTCGTCTCCCCCTTCCCTCTCAGTCCTCTCTCTCATCTCGTCTCTCTCTCTGTATGTAATTGTTCCTATTTGATCCCTTAACTGTTAAGAACGGATCCTCCTCCGCCTCCTCCCTCCCTCCTCTTTCTTCTCATCCTCCTCCTTATCCTCTCTCCTCCTTATCCTCGCTCCGCCTTATCCTCCTCCTCCTCCTCCTCCTCCTCCTCTCCTCCTCCTCCTCCTCCTTATCCTCCTCTCTTATCCTCCTCCTCTTATCTTCTCCTCCTCCTCCTATCTCTTCCTCCTTCCTGCTCCTTATCCTCCTCCTCCTCCTCCTCCTCTTTCTCCTCTCCTCTTTCTCTTCCTCTTCCTCCTCCTTATCCTCCTCCTCCTCTCCTCTTTCTCCTCCCTCCGACTCCTCCTCTTTCTCCTCTCCACCTCCTCTTGCTCTCCTCCTCCTCCTCTCTCCTCCTCCGTCCTCCTCCTCCTCTCTCCTCCTCCTCCTCCCCCCTCACACCCTATCTTCTTTTAACCATTATCATCTTTTCCTCATTTCTCGCTTTCTCTCTTTTCTACCCTTTCGTTTTCACCAATTTTCTCATATTTTTCATTCCTGCTTTTCCTCTTATTTTTCAGTTCTTTCTTTCATCTTTTCATATTTTCTTTTCCTTCATTCCTTTTTCTTTTTCTTCTTTTCATCTTCGTCACTTTCCTTGCAATTCGCGTTTTATCTTTATTTCCAGCTATTTCATTTCTTTCAGCTATCTTTATTTCTCCTATTTCTACTTTATCATCTCCTATTTTTTCAATTTCTACTTTATCATCTCCTATTTCTACTGTATCATCTCCTATTTCTACTTTATCATCTCCTATTTCTCCTATTTCTACTTTATCATCTCCTATTTCTACTGTATCATCTCCTATTTCTACTTTATCATCTCCTATGTCTCCTATTTCTACTTTATCATCTCCTATTTCTACTGTATCATCTCCTATTTCTCCAATTTCTACTTTATCATCTCCTATTTCTCCTATTTCTACTTTATCATCTCCTATTTCTCCTATTTCTACTTTATCTCTCTATTTCTACTGTATATCTCCTATTTTCTACTGTAATCATACTCCTAATTTCTACTTCATCATCTCCTATTTTCTCCTATTCTAACGGTATCATCTCCTATTTCTACGTAAATCATTCCTACTTTCTACTTTATCATCTCCTATTTCTACTGTATCATCTCCTATTTCTACTTTATCATCTCCTATTTCTCCTATTTCTACTTTATCATCTCCTATTTCTCCTATTTCTACTGTATCATCTCCTATTTCTCCTATTTCTACTGTATCATCTCCTATTTCTACTTTATTATCTCCTATTTTCTCCTATTTCTACTGTATCATCTCCTATTTCTCCTATTTCTATCTTTATCTCTCCGTATTTCTCCTATTTTTCTACTTTATCATCTCCTATTTCTCCGTATTTCACTTTATCATCTCCTCATTTCTACCTTTTCTACTTTATCATCTCGTATTTCTCCTATTCTACTGTTCATCTCCTTTTCTCCTATTCACTGTATCTCTCCTATTTCTCCTATGTCATAACTTTATATCCTCTATTTTCTCCTATTTCTACTTTATCATCTCCTATTTCTCCTATTTCTACTTTATCATCTCCTATTTCTCCTATTTCTACTTTATCATCTCCTATTTCTCCTATTTCTACTTTATCATCTCCTATTTCTCCTATTTCTACTTTATCATCTCCTATTTTCTTCTATTTCTACTTTATCATCTCCTATTATCTCCTATGTATACTACTTTTCATCTCCTATTTCTACTTTATCTCTCCTTTTTTCTCCTATTTCCTACTTTATCTCGTCCTATTTCGCCTATTTTCTATTTTTATCCATCTCCTATTTCCTCTTTATCAGCTCCTATTTTCTCCTATTTCTACTTTTCTCTCCTATTTTCTCCTATTCTACTTTTCTCTCCTTTTCTACTTCATCATTCCGTTTCTCCTATTTCTACTTATTCATCCCTTTTCTCTCCTATTTTCTACTTTATCATCTCCTATTTCTATTCTTCTGTAGTATCTGCCGTTCCGTCTTACTACCTCCTTTCTTTTCCTTACATCATATCTTCTCCTATCTTATTCTTTAGCACCTCTTTCCTTTACGTCTTTTATAGCCTATCCTCCTCCTCCTCCTCCTCCTCCTCCTCCTCCTCCTCGTCTTCAAGCTCCTTTTAAAACCTCTTCTCACTTTTATAGCTTTCACTTACTACCCTTCCTCCTCTTCCTCTTCCTCCTCCTCCTCCTCCTCCTCCTCCTCCTCCTCCTCCTCCTCCTCCTCCTCCTCCTCCTTCCTCCTTCTCCTCCTCCTCTCCTCCTCCTCCTCCTCCTCCTCCTCCTTCGTAAGACGTGCCTCATTTCCGTGAAGTATATATAGAAAAGGCGTAAAAAAAAAATTGCGTTTATACCGGGAACTACTTTTTGTGGCGGCGGGAACAAGGGAGCTGCTTGGCTGTTTTGCGTGATGTGTGTTGTTGTGTCTGAGGAGGAGAGGAGGTGTGAGGAGGTAGGAGGAGGAGGAGGATGAGTGGAGAGGAAGAGAAGATGAAGAGGAAGAGGAGGAGGAGTGCAAATTTTCACCAATGACCTCTTGTGGAAAGAAAGTAGGAAGAGATGGGAGTTGAGGAGGAATGAAGAGAGAGAAGGGGAAAGAAGGGAGAGAAATGAGAGAGAAGGAGAGAGACAGGGAGGGAGAGAAAGAGAGAAAGGGAGAAAGGGAGGGAGGAGGGAAAGAAGAGATAAATGAGGGAGGGAGAGAGAGGGAAGGAAGGAAGAGGGAAGAGGGGGGAATCGGGAGGGAGGAGGGAAAGAAGGAGTGAGGAGGGAGAGGGAGAGACAGAGTAATAGGAGGAGAGAATGAGAGAAGGAGAGAAAGGGGGAGAAAAGGAGTGAGAGGGAGAGAAGGGGAAAGATGAGGGAGAGAAGGGAATGAGGGAGGGGGAAGGAGGGAGAGGGAGGGAAAGGGGAAAAGAGGGGGAAGGAGAGAGAGGGAAGGGAAAGAGATGGAGAGACAGGAGGGAAAGGAGGGAGAGAAAGCAATATTGAAGGAGCTTTGATCATGTATCCAACTCAGTACTCGCTTTATCTCTCTCTCTCTCTCTCT
This sequence comes from Chionoecetes opilio, assembly GCA_016584305.1. NCBI lineage: Eukaryota > Metazoa > Arthropoda > Malacostraca > Decapoda > Majidae > Chionoecetes > Chionoecetes opilio. The sequence continues at coordinate 11,927 of JACEEZ010020569.1, read as the reverse complement.
CACTCATCATGTCTCTCTATTCTCTCCTCCTTCTCTCTCACTCCGTCTTCTCCTCACTCTCTCTCTCTCTCTCTCTCTCTCCTCCTCGTCTCTCTCTCTTCTATCTCCGCGTCCTCTCTCTCTCTCTCCTACTCTCTTTCTCATCCTCATTTGATTAGAGGAGATCAGGCGACTACTTTTGCCAGTATGTGTGAGAGAGAGAGAGGAAGAGAGAGAGGAGAGAGAGAGAGAGAGAAGAGAGATGAGAGTAGAGAGGAGAGAGGAGAGAGAGAGAGGAGATATATCAGGAGGGAGGGAGGCATGGAGGGGAGGCGGCAGCATAGTGTAGAAGCGATGGCAAGGAATAATTGGAGTTCCAGATTTAGTAAAGGAGATGGAATGAGGGGGGGGAGGATATGAGAGAGGAGGGAGGATGAAAGGGAGGAGGGAGACATTGAGTTTGTGAATTAAGGGTGAGCTAGGGGGATTCCTGCAAAGGACTATTGGTTTTGTAACTGGTCTGTATTCTTGGGACTGAGAGTGCTGGAGTGTGGGGCAGGTGTATCCGCTTCTTTTACCTGTGAATACAGGAGTGAGTCAAGGGTGCGTCCTTGCCCCTCACTTTTCCCCACGCTTTGTATGGACTGGGTATTGGACAGAGGTTGTAGACAAAGTGATTGTGGAGCATCGCGTCGGCAACACCAGGATCACTGATACTTGTTTTTGCCGATTGATGCAGTACATCTTTGCTGATCGCTGGAGTCCTGGTGATGGCTCTCGAAGGCGCTGCAACGAGGAGGCAGCCCTTTGGGCTTGAGGCTCCTGGCTCAAGACGCGGTCCAGGTGTTTGGAAGACTTACTAGCTGAAGCAGTACGTCTGTTTTCATGCGTGTGGCGAGGACTTGAGATCTTGGAAGTTTTTAACATACCTTGGTAGCGCAGTCCCATAATGACGGCGGGTCACGTCAGAAGTCTTACGGCGGATTGGCATAGGCCCACGGTCTTATGGCTCGATCAGCGGGAGTATTTGGCGTTTGTCGGTCTCTGTGTCAGAAGGACAAAGATTCCGGATCATTCAAGTCGCTTGTGATCCCTGTCCCTTAACTCTATGGTTCGGGGAGACATGGACCCAAAGTGACTTGAAGAGACAATCATGCCTTTGGTAATAAGTGTCTTCCGCAGAATCATGGGGTATCGCTTAAGCTGATACGTGTCCAATCAGCGATTGCACCGGTGAGACGGAATCGAGGCCTCTTACCTGCATAGATCCGTCAGCGCCAACGTTTCTGCCTATATGGGCTGTGCAGCTAATCCTGAATACCGATCCTTCCCATCGGGTTTGTATCTGTAGAGAGGACAATCCAGCGTGGCGAGGCCAAGGGGGCGCCCACCAGTGAGCTCGTGGTTGGGGCTTTTCTATGTTTCTTGTCGATAGCTGCTTTGTATGGTAAAGGAGCCTGCATGGGAACTCGCGCCCGTGGAGTGACCCCCGGGGTGGCGTCGTAAGGGTGGGCGAGTGCGACGCGCCCCCCTGGCGTATGCCCCCAATGAATTGATTGATAAGGGGATTCGAATCCAGGCCAGGGCAAGTCGGCGTGCAGCCCACCCAGCTGTTCATCCTCCCTTTCGGGGTTGATAAATGGGTACGTGAGGACACCTATGGTAGGTAACTGTGGTAACCCGGATGTCACACTGGCTCTGTGTTCCGGGGTAACGGGTCCTCACCCACCACAGGCTGTAAGGCTAATGTCACGGAGATGAGCACCGAGGTCATGCGCAGCAAAGCGTATGCCTCCATCTTTACTTTTAAGGGGTTAAGGGAAGGTTAAGGGAAGGTTAAGGGGTCACGGGGCGGGGGGGGGGGGAGAAGTTAGTTAAGTTGCATTGCTTTTGTTTTTTTTGTTTTGTTGTTCAGTTTTTTTGTTTTTTTTGTTTGAGATGAAATTTGTGTTCATATAAAAATGATAAGACTCACCATCACCCCCACCACTATAGCCACACTATCTCATCACCACCACCACCACCACCACCACCACCATCACCACCACTATAGCCACACTATCTCATCACCACCACCACCATCCCCACCATCACCATCATTCCCACCACTAAGCCACCTATCCCACCACCACCACCACCACTAACACACACTATCACCCCACCACCACCACCACCACCAACCACACCAACCACCACCACCACCACCACCACCACCACCACCACCCATCACCACCACCATCACCACCATCACCACCACCACCCACCACCACCACCACCACCACCTTCCACCACCACCCACCACCACCACACCACCAACACCACCACCACCACCACCACCACCACACCACCACCCCACCCCTACCACCACCACCCCCAAACCCACCAACCACCACCCCCCATCAACCCACCACCCCCACCACCATTAACACCCCACCCCACCCCCACCAACACAGCTCCACCACCACCCTACCCCACCACCACCACCACCACCCCACCACCATCACACCACCACCACCACCATTAACACCCACCACCACCACCACGCCACCACCTCACCACCACCACCCTACCACCAGCCACCACTCACCACCGCACCACCCCCACTCAACACCACCCCAGCACCATTAACCACCACCTCCTGTAGTAAACAAACACCCTGCATAAGAAAACAAAAAAAACCCCCCGCACGCACACAACACACCCTTCCTCCCTACCCCACCCACTACACTCTCCCCTGCAGTGACTTCGTGTAATCAACCTCACACTATTGCCCCCCCCCCCCCTATACACCCCAGGGAATATATGCCTCCCCCTCGGTGCAAAATTTTCGTTTATGAAGGGGAAAAAGGAAGAAATGAGATCGAGCAAAGGCGGCAAGGAAAAGATTAGTGTTGTGTTTATAAGGTTGAAAAAAAAGAGAAAAGAAAAGTTGGTTTATAAGTAAATAAAAACAAAAAAAAAAAAAACAAAAAAAAAAAGAAGAAGAGACGTTTTGGGTAAAAACAAAATAGATAAACAATTAGTTTAAACGGGACAAAAAAGGCGAAAGTAGTGGTTGAGGGGTAAAAAAGACAGTTAGTAACATAACAGTAACCCAATACAAAGACATTGAGTATAGGGCATAAAACACAGTGTAGTAGTTAAGGGTAAATAACAAGACAGTTGTACTAGTTAGGGTAAATAAAAGACAGTTGTATATTAAGGTAAATAAAAACAACAGAATACCACCAGGGCCTACAAAACAACCAGTAAAACTTAGGGTAAATAAAAACAGTGTAGTAGTTAGAAATAAACACAGTTGTCAAGTTACAGGGTAAAAAGACAGTTGTAGTAGTTAAGGGTAAATAAACAGCACAGTTGTAAGTTAAGGTAAATCAACAGACACGTTGTCGTAGTTAGGGGTAAATAAAAACCGTTTGATAGTTAAGGGTAAATAAAAGACATGTGTATTAAGGGTAAATCAAAAGAACAGTTGTAGTAGTTAGGGTAACAAAAGCAGTTTAGTATTAGGGGTAAATAAAAGCAGTTGTGTATTTAAGGTAATAAAAACAGTTGTAGTAGTTAAGGGTAATAACAGACAGTGTGTATATGTTCCAGGGGTATAAAGACGTTGTAGTATTAAGGGTAAATAAAAGACAGTTGTAGTAGTTAAGGGGTAAATAAAAGACAGTTGTAGTAGTTAAGGGGTAAATAAAAGACAGTTGTAGTAGTTAAGGGGTAAATAAAAGACAGTTGTAGTAGTTAAGGGGTAAATAAAAGACAGTTGTAGTAGTTAAGGGGTAAATAAAAGACAGTTGTAGTGTTTAAAGGGGTAAAAAAAAAGGCGAACAGTAGTAGTTAAGGGGTAAAAAAAAGACGAAAGTAGTAGTTAAGGGGTAAAAAAAGGCGAAAAGTAGTAGTTAAGGGGTAAAAAAGGCGAAAAGTAGTAGTTAAAGGGTAAATAAACGACAGTTGTAGTAGTTAAAAGGTAAATAGTAAGTAAAGAGTCTGTCATAAGGTAAATAGTCAAGGTAAAGAGTCTGCATAAATTCATGGATAGGTTGATAGAAGTCAACAATACAGAATGCAAAGGGTGAAAATAAAATATAATAAAAAAAAATAGAATAAGAACTAATAAAATAAGAATGAAAATAGGAAAACAGAAACGGACGATAATTTTACAGTAGCTACTATATGAAAAAATGAGGATTATTAAACAAAAAGAAGAGAAGGGAGGCCAAGAAGAAGTATACAGTAATGACCAAGCTTCAGAACTACTGTTTAAGTGCAGGACAAACGACCTACAACTAAATGACAGCAGGTTCTGGTGCGAAGAAATAACATGTGATTTATGTGGGGCGGAAAAGGAGGGCTTAAATACATTTTCTGTTATGGTGCCCAGCCTACAGTAATGAAAGAAGGAAAAGTGTGAGGCTACAACAACCTTACCTAGAGGAGGAAGAAGGGGG
>JACEEZ010020564.1:382099-401363 GCA_016584305.1 Chionoecetes opilio | reverse complement strand
AACGCAAAGCTGTTCCCCCGGCGCCCAGAGTAAAAAGGGACCATAAAGCAGGGGGGGCCCTCAGATCTTCCCTCAGACCAGCATTTTTCCCTTTTCCCCACCCCCACCCCATAGCTTTTTTTTTTTTTTTTTTTTTTTTTTTTTTTTTTTATTTTTTTAAATCTATTAATAAATATATATCTTTATAAAATTTACATATGCACTTTACAACACATACACATACAACACATACAGCCGGGGAAAAAATAAAGGGGCATCACCCCGCCGCTTTTAGCCGCAGCCACATCAGGTCACAGGTGGGGGGGGGCGTGAGGTCACCCCCGTCCTTAGTGTTCATGGGGGGGGTTTGGGGCCCACGCGCCCCCTCCAGCAGAAGGGGCAGTTTTTTCTGAAACTGCCGTAGGGAGGGCGGCCGCGTTTTCCCGGGCCGACCCCACTGTCGGGACCCGCTCTGTAGGGGAAAAGGGGAAAGCAGGTATTGGGTGGGGGGATGGGGGGTCATAGGGGGGACAGGTTTCACACGGCCCCCTCCTAAAAACCCCGCCCCTCACCCTTCACCCCGGGGTTACGTACCCAAAAGCCAAAGTCGGTGTAAAAACGACCTCCTCGGCTCGGGAAGTGCGGGGCGGGGGAAAAGGTCGTTTTTTTTCCCGGGGCTTTTTTTGGTCCCAGGCTGCCTGCCTCGATTTTCTGCACCAGGGCGATACGGGTTGTTCTGCGGGACAAAAGGGCAGCGGGTCGGGCCAGTACCTTGGCCCCCTTGGATGCGGGGGGTAAGACAGTCAAGGGCCCCCGTGGATGTTGGTGGCCCCCGGGGCCCCCGGCCCCGCCCCCCCCAGGGACCCCTATTTGGCGGGGCCCCCCCAATTTAAAACAACAGGACCCTTGCGCGGCCAAAGGCCCCTGGAGGTGGCCCAGGATGGCGGTGGGTGAGACACTTTGGGTCAATGGTTTGGGCGGGGCTGCCTTTTAGGCCCTTGGGGGGCAGACATGGAGGTTCGGTGGGAATCACCAAAACCTCCCCTGTCGGCCGGGCGTGCTGGGGGCCGCGTTTCCTATCCCCACCAGCCCCGCCCTGGGGTTTTGGGCAATGGTCGGGGGTGTCCTCCAGGACGGGCACCTCCCCCCCCCGAAAACCCCAACCCCCCCCCCAAAGCACCGGGTTCCGGCCCTCTAAAGGCAACGGAGCCGTCGGTGAAAGTAGATAGCGACCGCGAGGGCTGCGGGGAAAACTTTTTGGCCGTGCCCCCAACCACCTGCAGGGGGGGAGGGCTCCCTGGGAACATTGGGGCGTGCGTCCCCCCTTTCCCAAAAGGCGTGCTGCCCCCAGTTTCCTCCCGTTGTGCACAACCCCTTTCCCGGGGCCCGGGGCAGTGTGGCGATAATAAAACCTTTTGGGCGGCAGGGGGCCCTGCCCACGGGGGGGGAGCGGGGGGAGTTGACAGCGGGGGGGTCGGGGTTTCCAGCAGCGGTGGGTGGGGCCCGGGGGGAGGGGGGGGATCCCCGGGGTCTGCCCCCCTCGGGCCCCCGGGGTTTTTCCCCGGGCGATGGCACCGCTGCTCCTGGGGCAAGCCCCCGCGCAAACCGTCCCGCGCGAAAAGCCCCTTGTTCTGGCAGAGGATCTTGGCCACCCGCCGGGCCCAACGATTGTCAAAACCCTGGTGGCTAGGGGCACCAAAACGTCCCTCCCCCTTTGCATTTGACGGGGGTTTTTTGCCCAGGGGGGCCCCCCAAAAGGGGCCCTTTAAAGGCTGGGTTTCCTAAAAGGACCTCAACTTCCTCTGCTGAGGTGAGCAAATTAAACGGGGACAAAGCACGGGCGCGCTGTAGTTACAAGGGCGCGCACAGTGTGCACGTAGAAGGGGCCCCCCCCCACCTAAATGACGGGCCCCCCGGCGTTTTGCCCTCGTCATGGCCCTCATCTTGAGCCTGGTCTCAGCCCCCCTCCCTCAGATACTTGACCTGGAGTAGTGAAGTGGAGGCCCCCGGTCAAGGGACATTCCAAACCTTTTGGGAAAATTTTTTCCAAGGTTTTTTTTTTTCCCCTTTTTTTTAGAAACAAGCCCCCCCCCCACCCTTGAAAAAACCCCAACCCATTTGGGCCCCCTTTTTAAACCTTTTTTTTTCCAGCCGATTTTCCTTGAGGGGGCCCGCCCCCTTTCCCGCAACCCTTTTGGGGAAACGGGGACCGGGGGGGGGGGGCCCTTTCCCCGGGGTTTCCCCCGAAAACCCCCCCGGTTCAAAGCCCAAGGGGCCAGGAAAAGACCCCCCGGGGACCAAGTCGTCGGCGTAGCGAGAAATTTGGGGCCCCCCCGGAACTGCAGGGGCCCCCACCAGCCCGCTCCATCAGGAGGTTGAAAAGGGTGGGGCTTAGGACCCCGCCCTGCGGGGGGCCCTTTTCCAGCTCCCCGTTTGCTGGATTTTTCGCCCCGGAACTGACCCGGCACGGCCCCGGGCCCGAGGTAATCCCCCAAACCAGGCGAGGGGGTCGCCCCGCACGCCCCCCCCGCAAGGGGGGGCCAGGATGGCCGTGGGCGTTTGGGCCCGCTCAAAACGCCTTCTCCCGGTAAGGAAAACGGCGGGAAACCGGGCGGTTGTCGATTTGGGCCAGGAGGGCCATGACGCTGTTGGAGGTGCCACCCCGTGGTGAAGCCGAAGGGTGTTTTGGGTGGAGGTTTTCCCAGGCGCCACAGGAGGGGGGTCCCGAACCATCCCCTCCCCCCCGTCTTTTTGGGGTTTCAGCCCTTTAGGGAGATTGGGGGCGGTTCCCTTTGGGGGGTTCCCTTTGGGCCCTTTAGGGATGGGTGGATTTTCGGGCCCCCCTTCCACGCCCAGGGCAAGGGGGCCGGCCAGCCCGGGGGGAGTTGTCAGGGCCCGGAAATGCCCCCTCCCCCGGGCCCCCCCAGCGTGGGCCAGCATCGAGTAGGTGATTCCGTCAGCGCCCCGGAGCGGGTGTCCCGTCCCTTTCCCGGCCCTTATAGCTCCCCGGGGAAAGGGGAAAAAAGGTTTTTCAGTGGCGTTGGGGGGAGCGGGGCGGGCCGGGGATGACAGGGCCCCGCGGCCCCAGGTTGAAGTGAACCTGCAGCCGCTGGACCGGGCGGGGAGTTTTCGCTGCTACCCCCCGAGACAAAAAATTTTCCCCCCAGGCGCTCGGCCTCCCGTAGCGGGCTGAGGGGGGGCTGGAGGGGGGGGGAGGTCTCTTTCCGGAGGCAGTCCTCCCCCTTTGCCCCACAGCCGGCCAGGGTTTGGGGTGTTGGTTTAAAACCCGCGCCCCCATTCGAGCCAATTTTGGCCTTCCCCCAAACCCCCCCCCCCGTGACCTGCCGGGGCGTGCCTCACAAACCCCAGCAGCAAACTCCAGTTTGTTGGGTTTTCGGCCGCCTGCGTACAAATTCCCGGGGATGTTAACCATGTGGTTTTTGTTCCCGCACCCCCGGTTGTTTGAACCAACCCGTTTTGGTGTACCTGCGACGGGCCGGGGGCCTTCCGTGGGATGGGCCTTTCCCCCGGGCCCCCTCAATGGCCCCAAAGTATTCGCTTTTACAATGGCCAGATCCTCCGGCGGCTCGTAGGTGGCCCACCACGGGCCAGGGGGTTTTGGGCCTTTAAACAATTTCCCAGGGGCCCCCCTGATATTTCCCCCCGCGGCGGGAAAAAGCGTGGCAGGGCCGGGTGGGCATGCAAATGTTTTGGCGACTGCATAGTGGTCGCTGGTTTAAAGGGGGTGGGCCCCGCCAGGAGGCGTTCCCGGGGCCAGGTCAATGGAGATCAAAAGGGGAGGTCCAGCCCCGCCACCCGGGCGTGGGGGGGCTTCCCGGGGTTATTTTTTTTTTTTTTTTTTTTTTTTTTGTTTAACCCCTTGAGACCCAGAACGTAATTTCCATTGTAATTATTATTATTTATTTATTTATTTTTATTTTTATTATTATTATTATTATTATTATGTTCGCCTGTAGGCTTATAGAGGTCTTGATGATGTTGGTTGAACTCGCCCGTTGGTGGCGCAGGCTGGGTTCTTATAGTGACACCTGTGGTCTTAGGTGAAGATCCCGTTTTCTCTGACGTTATCTTCAATTTAGGCTCACGCTGTCCCTGGAGTTTCTTCGTTGCACACGCAGACGGAGAACAGGTTATAACAGCATGCGGGTTTCTTCAGTCACTCGACGATGGATTTGACAGTTGCTCCTTGGTGGGACGTGAACTCAGGACCTTCTGCTCCCCTACCAGGCTCTTGAAAGAGTTGTCCCCGGCAGGATTCGAACTCTGGACATTGAGCTCACCACTCCAAGACGCTAACCGCTCGGCCACCGCCTCCCCGAATTTGGAGTACCATTAGACAATTTTTAGTGAACATAAGCAATATTTTATAGCTAAGACCTGTTTAGTATCCTTGTCCACTAACTAATTTGGTATATTCAGTTAATTTTCGTAATTTTCTGGCTAACAACAGACAATTTTAATAGTAAAGGAAAGCTCTGGGCTTGAAGGGGTTAAAAGAACAAACTTGCTCCTGAAGTTTGTGAAGCCTTGGTTTTGGAAATGAATGGCACAACACAACACAGTAAACCAGCTGTTGAAGAAGACAATAATATATGGATTAAGAAGTCCATGAATAGATAGATCAATACTTGTGGTGATGTGAAGGTTTTCTGAAGTCAATAAACCATAAATAACTGTTTGAATAATAATAATAATAATAATAATAATAATAATGATGATCATTCTGTTCTCCCCCGAAGGCATACAGGAAAAACAACAACAACATAATATATAGCCATGAGGGAATGAACTTAACCCCTTCACGCCCAGATCTTTCCCTTGCTATATAAAATTGTCTGTTGTTAGTCATAAAATCACGAAAAGTAACTGAATATACCAAATGAGTTAGTGGACAAGGATACTAAACAGGTCATAGCTATATAGTATTGCTTATATTCACTAAGAATTGTCTAACGGTGCCCAAATTACAATGGAAATTACGTTCTGGGCCTCAAGGGGTTAAGTACTAAAGCAAATAAAAGATAATATATACATGAATGCCATGATAAAGTTTGCCTCAGAGCAGAAGCAACGGTGATTGATGAAGCAAACTTAGCCGAGGCAAAACATGTTCTTCAAAGTGTAGTTGATGGCAGTAAGATGAATGAATTTTTGGGTCACCGCACGTTGCAAGATTACCAGTTTGTGCCTAGATGTCCGGCAAACCTTTTCCTCCATGCCGTCAGAGGGAGGAGAGTATATAGTACATAACATAAGAAAATAAGGAAGCTACAAGAGGCCGTGATAGTAGTCATGGCAGGCATCAGAGAGAGGAGAGTAGTAGGCAGTGATGGGGTTGTGCCTAGATGCCCGGCAAACCTTTACTTTTCATAGCCATCAGAGGGAGGAGAGTACAGTGCCACCACTCTTAAACACCTGTGTACAGTGGTGCCACTTTTACCAAACATGCGATGCGTAACTTATATATGTAAAAGGCATCACAAATACGATAAACACACCTCGATACAATTTTAACGTAGGCAAGGCGACTAGGGGGCCCCCTTTTCCCTTGGGGGAAATTTTTAAACCATGGGTTCTTTTTCCCGCACCTCCGGGTTTTGTAAAACCCACCGTTCGGGTTGGGAAACCTGCGAGGGGGAGGGGGACCTTCCGGGGGATGGCTGCCTCCGCCGCCCCCTTTCCTTAAATTTCCCAAACACGTGGGGTTTCGCTTTTCCACACGGGGGTTCCATATCCCCCGGGGCGGCTCGGGGTTTGGCCCCCATTTGGGGCCCGGGGGGCCCTTTGAAACAATCCCCCGGGGTTTCCCCCCGGGGCTTATTTTTCCACCAAAAGCGGCGGCGGGGGACTGGGGCAGCGGGGGGGTGACCTCCCAGTGTTGTGGCGACTGCTTTAGGGGTTTCCGGGTCAAAGTGGGGTGGCCTGCCAGGAGGGCGCCCGGGGTTGCCAGGTCACGGGGAAAAGATCAAGGGTGGTCCAGCCTCCCCACCCCGGACGTGGTGGGCTTCCCGGTTTTTATTTTTTTTTTTTTTTTTTTTTTTTTTTTTTTTTAAACCCCCTTTGAGACCCAGAACGAAATTTCCTTTGTAATTATTTATTTTTTTTATTTTTTAAATTTTTTTTTATTATTATTATTTTATTATTATTTCGCCGTGGGTTTTGAGGTCTTATTTGGGTTGGGAACTCCCCCCTTTGGGGGCGCAGGCGGGGGTTCCCTTATAGTGACCCCTTTGGTCTTAGGTGAAGATCCCTTTTTTCTCTGACTTTTATCTTCTTTTAAAGGCTCACGCGTCCCTAAATTTTTTTTCGTTGCACACGCAACAAAACAGGTTAACGCATGCTTTTTTCTTCATCCCTCGACGTTGGATTTGACGGGTTGCCCCCTTGGGGGGGGAAGGGTGAACCCGGACCTTCTGCCCCCTACCAGGGCTCTTGGGAAAGGGTTTGTCCCCGGGGCAGGATTGGGACTCGGGGACATTGGCTCACCACTCCAAGACGCTCCCCCCGGGGCTCCGGGACCCCCTCCCCGAAGGGGGGATTTACCATTAGCAATTTTTAGTAAACAAAAGCAATATTTTATAGCTAAGAGGGGGGGGGTACCTTGGTCCACAACAAATTTTGGGGATATTCATTAAATTTTCCGGGTAATTTTTCGGGAAAACACCGACAAAAAAAGGAACCGGTTGGGGGGGAAAAGGGAAAATTTTGGTTTTTGGGGAAACCCTTGGTTTTGGGAAATAAAAGGAAAAAAACAACACGGGGGGAGGGGAAGAATTCGGGGGGTTGGGGGAAAGAAACCAAAGCCCAAAACCGGCTGTTAAAAGAAGACAAAAAATAAAAGGGAAAAATTTAAAAAGTCCTGAAATTTTAATCAATACTTGGGGGGGGGGGGAAAGGGTTTTCTAAGGGCAAAAAACCAAAAAAAGGGTTAAATAATAAAATAATAATAAAAATAATAAAATTTGATCATTTTTTGTCTCCCCCAAAGGCATCGGGAAAAACAACAACAACATAATTATACCTGAGGAATAAATTTAAAACCCCTTAAACGCCCAAAATTTTTCCCTTTGCATAAAAAAATTGTCGTTTTACAAAAAACACGAAAAGTCCTGAATATCCCAAAATGATTAGTGGAAAAAAGGGAATCTAAACGGTCATAGCTATATAAAATTGTTTTAATATTCACTAAGAATTTTTCTAACGGTGCCCAAAAAAATTCCCAAGGAAATTTACGTTCGGGGCCTAAAGGGGTTAATACTAAAAATAAAAGATAATATAACATAATTTGCCATGAAAAATTTGCCTCAGAGCAAAAAAACGGGTTATAAAGCCAACTTAGCCGAGGAAAAACATTTTCCCTTCAAAGTGTATTAGGGCAAAAGTTTTAATGTTTTTTTGGGTCCCCCAAATTGCAAACCCCCCATTTTGTCCCTAGTTTGTCCGGAAACCCTTTTTCCTCCATAGCCGTCAAGGGGGGAGAATTAAAATAGTACATAACTAAAAAAAAAAAGGAACTACAAAAGGCCAAAATAGTAGTCATGGCAGGCATCAGAGAGAGGAGAGTAGTATCAGTGAGGGGGGTTTGTGCCTAGATGCCCGCAAACCTTTATTTTTTCATAGCCACAAGGGAGGAGATACATCCCACCCCCCTCTTAAAACCTTGTACAGGGGGTGCCCTTTTTCCAAACATGCGATGCGTACTTAAAATATTTAAAAAGGCATCAAAAATACATAAACACCCCTCGATAAAATTTTTTAACGCCCCTTGGCAAGCTGTACACGGGTTTTTTAGCCACCCTGACCGAAAACCCTAGCCGCCTTTGGAGGGGGTGGCCTATAGTAGGCGGGGGGTGGCAAGGTTGAAACCAGCCCCTGGGCAGGGGGGGGCGGGGCATGTAAAAAGGGGTTTTTTTACGACCCTTAGGCGGGGAAAATGGGGGGGCATGTCAAAGTGTTGTGACAGACCCTAGGCAGAGGAGTGGCGGGGCATGTCAAAGTGTTGTGACAGACCCTAGGCAGAGGAGTGGCGGGGCATGTCAAAGTGTTGTGACAGACCCTAGGCAGAGGAGTGGCGGGGCATGTCAAAGTGTAGTTAATGGCAGCAAGATGAATGAATCCTTTGGTACACGTCAAGATAACCAGTTTGTTTTTTAAAAATCCCCCGGAAACCCCCCCTTTTAACTTTCAACCCGTCGGAAAGGGAGATTGAAATTTTTATTTTATGCAGTGAGGGGCAGAAAAAGGGGGAGTGGCGGGGTGTGGAAGAGCCATAACCATGCTAGGCAGAGGAAGGAGTGTTGAGGCATGACCTGTGTTGTCTCTCACTCACAGCAGCATGTGCCAAGCGACCAAGTCCTCTCTCAAGTATGGGCCCCCTCGCCCCCCCTGGCCTCTATGCAGGGGCCCAGGAGATGCATGGGGTGCCCCTAGGGCCTCACCCGGGCTCCATGGGGGCGTCGCCGAGGGCCAGTCCGGCACCCATCACACCCGTCAGCCCGCCCCCCCACCCCACGAGCGGGCCCTAAGCCCACTGTTGCGGCCGGGTGCCCCTTTTTTGGGTTTGCAAAACCCTAACCAAACCCCAAACCCCTTTTGTTTTGGCCCCTTCCCGCCCCCAAAAAGGGCAGACACAAAACCCCTTTTTCTTTTTATCATCCCCCACCCAAAAAAAAAACTGTTTTCCCAATGACTATAAAAAAAATTTAATAAAAACCTGTGTAATCCCCTAGCTACAGTAAAAGGCCCCTGGGGGGGGCGGGGTAGAAGGCAAACCCGGGGAAAACCAAAACAATGCAGGGATGAAAAAAACCGGCTTAACCGGGCCCTTTGTCTTCTTACTTTTTAATAGCAGACCAGCGTGTGACCAGGACAGAACCCTTGAACAAACACCCCCCTGCCCCCATCACTACTACTTTACAGCCCCAAATCCCTGTCCAAACCAAAACGGGCCTTTTTAAAATACTGTCTATTAAAAACCCTTTCCAAAAAAAAACAGTCTTAAAAACCTCTTAACACATCTTAAACCCTCTTAAAATACTGCCCTCTTAACACACTGCCCCTTTAACAACCATTTAACCCCCCTCTTAACAACCTTTTTCCCATACTTTTCCTTTTAAACCAGCCCTTAAAAACCACTTAACAACCTTTTAAACATACTGTCTCTTAAAAAACACTGTTTTAAAAAACCTTTTCTCTCTTAACATACTGTCTTTTTAACACATTTCCTTAAAAACCCTTAACAACCTCTTAACATACGTTCCGTTAACAAAAAAACTGTCCTTAACCTTTTAAACATACTGTCTCTTAAAAAACCCCTTCTTAAAAACCTTTTTTAACAACTTTTTCTTAAAAACCCTCTTAACTCTGTCTTTTAAAAACCCCTTTGTCTTAAAAAACCTTTTAAACAACTTCCCCCTTAAACACAGGGCCCTTAAAAACCACTTAACAACCCCCTTTAACTACTGCTTTTAACACAGCCCAAAACAACCTCTTAACAACCTCTTAACACACAGTCTCTTAACACAGTCTTAACAACCTTTTTACAAAATTCCCCTTTAAAAACCTCTTAACATACTGCCCCTTTTAAAACACACTGTCTTAAAAAAACCACTTAAAAAAACCTCAAAAAAACATACTGTCTCAAAAACCACATTTTGCCCCTTTTAAACCCATTTAAACAACCTCTTAACATACTGTCTTTTAAACCACACTGCCCCTTAAACAACCTCTTACACCCCCCCTTAAAAATCTGTTCTTAAAACCCGGGTCTCAACACACTGTCTTCCCAACCCTTAACAAAACTGTCTCTGAACACACTGTCTCTTAACAAAACTTTCTAACAACCACTTAACAACCTCTTAACATACTGTCTCTTAACACACTGTCTTAACAACCACTTAACATACTGTCTTTTAAACCACACTGCCCTTAACAACTTTTAAAAACCTTTTAACATATTTCTTTTAAACCCCGGGGGTTTTAAAAAACCAAACTTAACAACCCTTAACATACTGTTTTTAAAACACCTCTTAACTACTGTTTTCTTAAACACCTGTCAAAACCCTTTTAACATACTGTCCTTTTAACACACTGCCCTTAAAACAACCTCTTAACAACCTCTTGACATCGTCCTTTAACAACCACTTAAAAACCCCTTTTAAACCCCACCTTTTCTTAACAACCTTTTAACAACCTCTTGCATACGTCTCTTAACACACGGGCCCTTAACACCTCTTAAAAACACTGTCTTAAAAACCCTTTTTTAACAAAATGCCCTTAACCAACCTCTTAACAACTGTCTTTTAACACACGTCTTAAAACCATTTTAACAACCTTTTTAACAACTGTCCCTTAACAAAACCTGTTTTAAACAACCTTTTTAATACTGCCCTTTTAAAACACACTTTCTTAAAAACCTTTCTCAACATATTTTCCCTCTTAACACACGCCCCTTAAAAACCTCTTAACACGGGGGTCTTAAAAAACCCTTTTTAAACACACTTTTCTTAACAACCTCTTAACATACGGGCTTTTTAACACACTGTCTTAACAACCTCTTAACATCCCCTTGGCCCCCCCCCCCTCTTACCCGGGCCTTAAAAAACACTTAAAAACCCCTTTTAAACTACTGTCCTTTTAAACACCTGCCCTTAAAAAAACCTCTTAACATAGGGGTCTCTTAACACCGGGGTTTTTAAACAACCACTTAAAAACCTCTTCCCATACTTTTCCTTTTAAACCACACTTTTCTTAAAACCCCACTTGAACAACCTTTTAAAATACTTTTCCCCCTTAACACTTTTCCTTAAAAACCTTTTTTAAAAACCTCTTAACACACTGTTTTAAACCCTTTTTAAACCAACCTCTTAACTTTACGTCCTTAACAAAAACCTTTTCCTTAAAAACCCTTTTAAAAAACCCCTGTCTTAACAACCACTTCCCAACCTCTTACATCCCTGTCTCTTAACACACTTTTTAAACAACCTTTTACCCCCTTTTAACATACTGTCTCTTAACCACGTTTTAAAAACCATTTAAACCCTACTGCTCTAACACACTGTCTTAACCCTTTTTAAAACCAACTGTCTTAAAAAACCACTTAAAACCCTTTTTAAAAAAACATAGCCCCTCTTAAAAACACTGTTTTAAACAATCACTTTAAAACAACCTTTTAAACATTTTCCCCTCTTACACACTGTCTTAACAACCACTTAACATATTGTCTCTTAACACACTGTCTCTTAACACACTGTCTTAACAACCACTTAACAACCTCTTAACATACTGTCTCTTAACACACTGTCTTAACAACCTCTTAACAACTGTCTGGGGTAACCCCTGTCTTAACAACTCTTCATACGCCCTTTTTTAACATACTTTCTCTTACACACGCCCTTAACAACCCCCAAACAACCTCTTAACATACTGTTTTTAAAAACCCCTTTAAACAACCTCAAACATACTGCCCCTCTTACCCCACTGTTTTAAAACCAACCCTTTTTAAAACAACCTCTTAACATACTGTCTCTTAACAACCTCTTAACATACTGTCTCTTAACAACCTCTTAACATACTGTCTCTTAACAACCTCTTAACATACTGTCTCTTAACACCCCTTTTTCCTTAAAAAACCTTTTAAACAACTGTCTTTTTAACACACTGTCTTAACAACCTCTTAACAACCTCTTAACATACTGTCTTAACAACCTCTTAACATACTGTCTCTTAAAAAATTTCCCTTAAAAACCCTTTTAAACATACTGTTTTTAACAACCTCTTAACATACTGCCCTTTTAACTCCGGTCTTAAAAACCTCTTAACATACTGTTTTTCTTAACACACTGTTTTAAAACCAACCTCTTAACATCCCTGTCTCTTAACACACGGGTCTTAAAAACCATTAACAACCCTTTTTAAAAACATCTGTCTCTTAATTTTAACCTTGCCTTACACCCCTTACATACTGCCCCTCTTAACCACTGTTTTAAACAACCTTTTTAACAAAACTTCTCTTAACACACTGTCTTAACAACCTTTTAACATACTGTCTTTTTAACCCCTGTCTTAACAACTGCCCTCTTAACAAAACTGCCCTTAAAAAAACCCTTGAAAACCTTTTTAAAACTGTCTCTTAACACATTTCCCTTAAAAACCCCCTTTAAACAACCTCTTAACAAAAACTGTTTTAAAACCCCCATTTTAAAAACCTTTTAAAAATCTGCCTTAAAAACCCATTTAAACCTCTTAACACACTGTCTCTTAACAACCTCTTAACCACTGTTTTAAAACAACCTTTTAAACATACTGCCCTTTTAAACACATTTGTCTTAACAACCACTTAACAACCTTTTAAAACACACTGTCTTTTAAACAACCTTTTTACTGCCCCCCCAACAATTTTGCTACATTTGCATGCATAAAAGGTTTATACCCATGGAAATGTACCCGCCTTTTAAACCCCTGCTGTAATTTATTTATATTCAGGGTAATCTACCCTGTAATTTTAAAACTAGGGTAATTTAAACCCTAAAATTTTTTTTGGGGATGTATGGTAAGTAACTTTAATTCTATCATGATGTAACGGCAAAAATTCAGGGAAACCCCCGGGGGACCAGGAAAGCATTTTACCCTTTTACGCATAAATTATTAGGAGGGGGTGATGTATTTTTTTAAGCATGTTTTAAATGGGTTTTGGGTGGCTATTTGTATTATTTATTGGCCCTTATTATTATTGATGTGTTATTTATATTATTTATTGGCCCTTAATATTGGCCCTGTATGTCATCTTTCTGTTTTAGGTTCCCAAAATCAACACCAAAAACCTCACCAACATCATATTTTTCCTCCTTCTAAATACAATAGGCATTTTTTCCACTCCTTTCCATCCCTTTGTCGCCCAAATCATCATGCAATCTTTCTGTTTTAGGTACAAAAGCTCAGCCAATAGTATCTTTTTCCTTCTCCTAAATACAGCACCCATTTCTTCCACTTCTTTCCATCCCAAATCATCATAAAATCAGGAAACATGAATCATCTTTTTGTTTCAGGTGCCCAAAATCACCACCAAAAAAACCCCATCAGCATCAATTTTTTTTCCTTTTCCCAAAAAAACACCCCCTTTCTTTCCCTCCCAAAAAATCCTTAAAACAACCGTCTTTTTTTTTTCTGATGGGAAATAGGTTTAAAATTTCCTCCCAATTTAAAACGTAGAACGGGGGAAAATAAATTTTTCTTGGGCTTTTCCTTTTCCCCAAAACCCTTTTTTCCCGCACTGCTTTCCATCCTTTTTTCTCCTTTAAAAATCATGCAATCCTTCCCTTCGGTTTTCCCCCATTCCCCACCAAAAAAGAAAATGAACAGCATCCCGCACGATCTGGCCAAACGGCCGGTAAATCCACCATCACGGGCCCTACCCCCTCCCTGGGCATGGGGGTGAACATTGGGGATGGGTATGGGCATGGGGGATAAACCCCAGGGCCTTTCCCAAAATGCTGGACCCGAGCCTGGCGTCAATACCCCTTTCCCCGGCCCCAGCTGGCCGAAACCCCAAAGGGGCCCTTGGGGGGGGGGACTCAAAAACCCCGCTGGCATGTCCGCGCTGCAAGACCTCGGGCCCAAGATTGCAGGAGGGTGTGGGGGGTTTTTTCCTGCTGGTGGGGTTGGGGTAAAATTTTATGTATTTTTGTTTTTGTTGTTGTTTTTTTATGCATCATTTTAGGGTATAAGGCACAGCACACCACCCAACCCCTTGTACCGTCTGTCTGTAAATAAATCCTGATTTTTTTGTTTCTGGGAAATCGGGGTGAGCTCCGGGCTGGGGTGGCAGGCCCCCGGAGGCCACTTGAGGGGTGGGAAAATTGGCCCCTCGCCCGTGGTGGTGGGAGGCAGAATTTTTTTAGGGAAAGCCGTTATTTAGAGACTCAAAGGGCCCCCCCCCTGTGTCCCTCCCAGGCCCCTCGCAAACCCAAAGGGAAAAGTTTGGGCAGCATGTGGGTTTTTTTTAGGCCACTTGACGGTGCAAAGATTTTTGGGTTTTTTTCGGGATCGAAAATCGGGTTTCCCCCAGGAAAGAAATCGGAGAAACCCAAAACCCCAATTTTTGGCCCACCCCCCTCCCCCTATGGGTGTGTGTGTGGGGTTTTAGACTTTTTATGTATGTATGGGATGTGTGTGTTAAAAGGGGGGTTTTTTATGTATTTTTGGGGGGCGGACAGAGTGGGTTGCGCCTCCGGGCCCGGCGTTCTCGGGGACCTGAGTTTGATCCCTGAAGAAACCTAAACCTTTCTGCACCCTCAGTGGCCCCCAAAACGCCCCCATTCTGGGCCCCTTAAATCTACCCCTTTGGGTTGGGGAAAAAAAAGCAAAAAGGAGGACACAGGGGCAAAACATGAGCCTCAAATCACAGGCGTCATCTAAGAAGCCCGCCTGCCCACCAAAGGGGGGAACAAACCCCAACACAGCCCTCAAGTGAACCTCCAAGCCTTTCCAAACCGAGCCCTGGTCACCACTTCCTAAAAGGCGCTATAGGGACAAAAAGTAAAAATATATATATATATATATTATAATATATATATATTATATAATAATATATATATATATATATTTAAATATATATATAGGGGTATATATATATATTAAAAATTTTATATTTTGTAGGTGTTTATGTAAATTTTTGTTGTATTTTTGTGGGTGTAAATTTTTTATGTAAATTTTTGTGTTAAACATGTTTTTTGTGGGGTGTGTGGGGGGTTAAATTTTTTAAAGTATTATTTTTGTTTTAATTTTATTATTCATGTATGTGTGTGTGGGTGTTTGGTTTGTATGTATGTATGCTGTATGTTTTTTGTGCCCCCCTGTGGGTGTAGGTTGTATGGATGGGAGGGATGTGTGTAGGTTTTTTATGTAGGTAGTAAAAGCAGACTGGGCACTAAAAACATAAATTTTAAAAACCCAAAAAAATAAATACATGGGAGAAAAAGTATTTAAATACTAAAAACTAAATACATTTTACGAATTATTTAAAAACTAAAAAACATCAATTGTATTTAAATCATTTTGGGAAAAACATTTCAAAAAACACACAAATTTTTTAAAAGTCCGAAAAAAATAATTTCCTTAGGATTTCCTTAGATTTTTGGGGTTTTTTTAGAAATTTTTCCCTTTTCAGGCCTAAAATTTTCCTTTAAATCAAGGGCATTTCCTTGGGCCTGGAAAAAACTGGTTTTACTTAAAGTTTTGGGTTCCCAAAGGCAAAAAAGGGGACTTTTAGGGCCGGGGAAGGGGGGCCTCTTAGGGGGGGTATTTTGGAGAAAATTTCTTTCACACACGCAATTTTTTTTCCGGGAAACAAAAGCCTTTTTTTTTTTGTTGAAAGGAAACCTGCCGCTTCCAACAGTGGGGGGGGCAGGGCCAAAGGGGGTTACATTTCCCGGGCAGGAGGGGTTTTAGTGTGGGAGCCTATAATTAACAGGGGGGGCGGGAAGGGGTGGACACTGCAGGGAGCAAGTTTTTTCAAAGGTTTCCCCGGGCTTCTTGTACCAGGGGCAGCAGGGTCGGGGGGCCGGGCGCGCTAGGGACTAGGGGCTATTGGCTGGCTTGGGGTGTATTTGGGGCGCGGAAAAATCGATTTTGGGGCACCTTTTTTTATGAAATTTGTATTGATTTGTTTTTTATTTTTTCATTGATACATCTACTAAATCAATCCCCAAAGGGCCCAACCTAACATAAAACTGATTTAAAATAACAACCGTTTTTTGGCTTACCAAAACGGAAATTTCTGGTATTATATGTATCCTTTGGGATGGAAATTGGGGCTCCCCAAAAGATGAAAAAATCTGCACATGATGTAAGTTAAAATTTTTAGTTTTTAGTGCCCAAATACCGAAATTAACCCAAAAATTGGGGTGATGGGGGAAAAGGGGGGGTGCCGGGGTTCCCGCGTTTTTTTGAATTTGGCGCGCGAAATTCTCGGGCCCCTCGGGAGATAAAGACCGCAAAGCGGGGGTGGGAAATTTTTTTTTTTAAAAAAAGGCCGGAAAGACTTCCCCGCCTGAATCCCAACCCCTTCTTAGCCTTTTGGGTTTTCCAAAATAAACCCAGTGTAACCCGGCTTAAAAATCAGGGGTTTCCAAAGGGGTTTTTGGGCCGGGGGTTTTGGCCAATTAACTGATTTAAAAAAGGGATTAAAATTTTTTTATTAAATGTATTTTTAAAAAACATACAAACCCCCGTTTTATAAATACATTTCCCAAATACCCAAAATTTTTATAAATACAATTGTATTTTTTAAACTGCCCAGCCCCTGGGAAGTATGTTGTTGTATGTATGTATGTTTTTTTTGTTTTTTTTGGGGGATGTTTTTTGTGTTTTGTGTGTATGTGTGTGTGTTTATGAGTGTTTGGTTTGGGTGCCCCGCTCCCGCCAAACTCAATTTTAAAGATGCCTTGTATAATGGAGGAATGGGGAAAGGCTTTTTTTTTATCCAAAAAAAACACTGGCCCCAAAGGGGAAAAAAAAATAAAATAAAAAGATATCCCCATCCTATCATAATAAATTTTTTCTTCATAATTTCAAAATCCCCTTATTCTCCTGCCTCCCTCCTTTTATAACTGCCTTCCTTCCTCTCCACATAGACGGGCACTTAACCTTTCCCTCTAAAACCCCCGGTAAAACATCCACACTCAGGTAGGGCAAAGGGACACAGGGACTTTAATGCCTTATATCACATACCTTTTCCCTTTTTATACAGGCACCAGGCACTTTAAAAAGCCTTATAAAACAGTAAAATTTCTTTTTTATACAGGTACACAGGCACTTTAATGCCTTATAACTACAGTACCTTTCTTTTCATACAGGCACACAGGCACTTTAATGCCTTATAACTACAGTACCTTTCTTTTCATACAGGTACACAGGCACTTTAATGCCTTATAACTACAGTACCTTTCTTTTCATACAGGCACACAGGCACTTTAATGGCCCTTAAAAAAACTACAAAATTAAAAAACCTTTCTTTTCATACCAAAGGGACACAGGGCCCCCAATGCCTTATAACTACGTAAACCCTTTTTTTTTTACAGGCCCACAGGGACTTTAATGCCTTAAAAACCCCATTTCCCTTTTTTTTTCATAAGGTACACAGGCAAATTTAATCCCCTTTAACCCACAGTCCTTTCTTTTCATACAGGCCCAAACCCAAAAAGCAGGCCCTTTTAAAGCCCTTTTAAATACAGTACCTTTCTTTTTTAATACAGGCCCCACCGGGCCCCTTTCATTCCCTATTTTTCTATTTTAGGGTCTTATCATCTTTACATTGATTTAAAAAAACCCCTTATTAATTTTAAACCTTTTCTTTTAAATCCCCCCCTATTTAAAAACCACCTTCCTTATAATACAAATAGCGGGGACTTAACCTTTCGTCTAAACCCCAGGTACAACATCCCAGGGCGAGGGGGGCCGTTCTAGAACCGGCCCCAAAGGGTGGGGCCGGACCCCCTTTCTGCTCAAAGGGGCGCGGGCAGGGGAAAACGGGCGGCCCCCCGTCATCCAGAACCCCCGTCCCCCCAAACCCACCCGCCCCCCGTCCCCGGGACTATGCCAGCGGGCGTACTCAGAAAAAATGAACCTGTTTTACTCCAACGCAAAAAAACTGCTTCTTCCCGGACACCAAAAGTAAATTTAAAACCAACAGCCGTTTGGGTCAGCTTTCCCGCCCCAGACCAGCTCTTCCCCGCCCCCACCCCCCCCCCCCATACTTCACCAAAACCCATAAAACTCTCCGCTTTCCCCCCGGGTTAACCCCCCGGGGCTGTCTTTAGCCCCGGCATTACTCCCGTACCTGAACCTCATGCTGACGAAGGGCAGTGGCGGGGCGGGCGGTCCTCCCCTCTCCATGTTCCCCTTTATGGACCCCAACACCCTGGCGGCCTACTACAGCATGTTGCCGCCTCCCCCCATTTTCCCCCCCACCATCCCCAACCCCCCCCCCAACCCACGGGAACCCATACACCACAGGGCCCCGGGACACCTTCAAACTCGGGGCCCCCGGGCCCCCCCCCCTCTCGGGTCTCTCCCCCGACGCGCTCAGCAGCTTGGGAATGTACAAGAATTTTCTTCCTCAAGGCAACCTGGGGGCCCCCCCCGCACTTTTCCCCCGGCCTCCTGTCGCCCCCACGCCCCAACCCGCCCACCACAAAGTAAAGCCCCAAAAGTCCCAAAAAACAAAACCCCATCAAACCCCTCGCCCTCAGTCCCTGGGCAAATAAAAAAAAAAGGTCTTATTCCCCCTTTTCCTGTTGGGTAAAAACGGGGGCTGCATATCAGCGGCGAATTCATACTTTTCATCCCCCCAATCTTTTTTCTCCGAATGCTCTAAGATATAAACCCCTGTCTCCTCTGTCCTCATACCCATTTCCCCCCACCATGTCCAGTCCCCTTTTCCATCCCATCCCGCCCATCCCCAAACCATGGGTCACGGGTTTTGGGGAAAGGGGAATAAGAAATTTTTTCTTTTCCAACTTTAGATATAAAAATTATTTTTTCCAAAGATTTTTTTTTTCATGATATTGCCAACCTAGGATTGTGGTTTCCCCCAGTATTCGGTAATTATTTTTTTACACACACAACACACACAAAACACACACACACAAAACACCACACACACACACACACACACACAACACCACACAAAACACACACAAAAAAACCACACACACACACACAACACACACCCAAAACCCCTTTTTTTCTGCAATTTTATTTATGGGGTTTTTTTTTATTATATTTTTTAAAAGGGAAATGAACATTGTTTTTCCTCTTTATTTTAATAAATAATTAAATTTTGTGGGTTTTTATTTTATTTTTTGGGTATGAAGAACCAATAAAGGGAAATTTAAAAAAAAGTTATCTTTAAAAAACATGAGAAATAAGTTTTTTCAAAAAACCCAAAAAACCTTGAAAAGGAAAAATCCTGTGAAGGGGAGGATCTTTTGGTACCTGGTTTAGAAAAAAAGAAAATTTTTTGGGTTCAAAATAAGTGCCTATTTTTTTATTTTTTTCAGATTTCAAAGGAAAAACATTGTTTAAATGTAAAATAGAAATGGGTGGAAAAATAAAATTCAAACCCCTTTTTTTAAATTTTTTTTTATGATAAAGGGGAAAATATTAGGGCGAGGGTTTTTTTTCTAAGAAAAAAATTAAATATTCAGCCAAAGAAAAATTACCCATAGTTTTTTTTTCTCTTGTTTTCTTTTTTTCTTAAACTAAA
>JACEEZ010020564.1:374599-377099 GCA_016584305.1 Chionoecetes opilio | reverse complement strand
TAAGTCTTTCTATTGTAAATTCACCAATGCCACAACAACAGATGTCTCCAGCTCAGCAAATACTTCCATTTCGTTATAATATGTCACTTCTTAGTTATAAATTTATTAAAGTTATAATTCCTTGTATTGGTAGCCTAGGGAGTGTCAAGAATGTATACTTAGGGTGGTAAATGATTGGCATGGATCAGTCGTGGGGTATTTAGTGGGGAGTCAATAGGGAGTTTTTTTAAAAGGAGGTTGGACAGTGTTATGGATGGGATGAAAGGGGGGATGTAGGTAGTGTTAAGTAACAGGAACTACCACGTGTAGTCTCCCTGTCTATCCCAGGGTTTTTGATTACTGACACCTTGGGTTGAAATATTAATTTGTTTAAATTTCTTCATTGATTAATAAAATCTCGTCAAAAACTGAATTGAGAGTTGAAATTAGTCATATGACTTCACTTTTTAATTATAGTACGAACATTTCTTGATGCGGAGATACTGAAATGGAATAAAACTTAAGGTTAGAAAGGGGAAAATGCTGCCACCAGCTCAGGCGAGTAGTTCTATGGTTTACTCCCTGAGCACGTTTTTAAATAAAGAGAATTTTTGGTAGTCGGGGTTGGGATATTAGATTACACCGAGTGAGGCTGAAAAACTCTTTTTTGGGGACTTGGGGAAGTATTTCCATAACACGGAATAATCACCTGGGTTTTACAATAAACACAAAAAGCTATATTTTAAACATCATCCGGTTATTCATCATGAAATATTATTTCTCTTGTTGAGATCTTAGGCACCCCATATACTCTAATCCGGCACAGGAAAGCTCTCCAGAGCATAACCTCCCTCACTGAATTTTGTCCTTAGAACTACCATCTATGTCCGTTTTCAACTGAGCACATAGGTTTTACATGGAAAATCTATATAGGAGAGAAAAATGTGAGAGTAATGGGTTGTGTGTTGTGTTCACTGTGATAGGTGGCTTGGCTTCTTTTTCGGCAGACACTCGCCGAGCCTTGAAAGGAGTGGGGAGACGACTCATTTAATAAACTTATAAAGGGCAGGCCAGGCCTCCTATGCGTTAATGAAACCTAAACAAAATGTACCTATATATAGATATATAGATAGATAGATTATAACAAGGAGGGGGGGGGGGGGAAATAGGGGCGAGGTACCGCATATCTTACCTTGAAAGGAAAGGGGAGGGCGACTAAATCCTTCGTGGTACTAAGGCGAGGTTGGGATGAGTAGCGGGAAAAAAGGGAATGTTCGGATCCTTATGAAGGCTTCCCCTGAAGGGGAGTATAAGACCTCGAATGACTCTAATTAGCTAACGAAGCAAGATGCATATGAAATGGCTGCCTAGACGCAGTTCTTTTAATTTGATATAGAAGAATTTTAAAACGTTTATTTAATATCCGGGGGAAAGGTGTTTCCCTTTTTTTTTTTTTCAGGGCCTACGAACATGTTTCCAGAGCGACGAGGGATTGGAGTCGGAATAGAAATTTTGGTCGACTTTCAATTTAGCGAATAAAATCGACTAACCACCATTTATGAACGTGATCTGTCACTATTGTGTCTATTTTGAAAGACATTAAGAATCTAAGAGTGTTCCTTGATCTGTCAGGAGGGTAAGGGGAGGATGAAAAGTTTTGAATCTACCAGTTATCGACGATCGCGAAATAAATGTCCCACGCATTTGGACTCGTATCCTGAGTGTATGGGGGAGGGAGTGGGGGGGGGGGGGGATAGAAGTGGGAGAAAGAGAGAAGATAAATTTTACGAGAACAGAAAAGATTGGATTGACCTTAATATAATAAGAATAACCTGTTCCTCCATATGCTGGGCCTAGGTGACAACTTGCCCCAGAACAACATATGATTATTGAAACCTTTTTCCTTCTTACAGACATAACCCGGGAATTGTATGATAGGAATTTCCATCCTGTCTCTTCCGAATTCCGGGCATTACATCCCGGCCTCTTGTAGCTTCTTTATTTTCTTATAAATAACCCCATGGATGTAAAAATTTAAGTATTAACGCCACCACACGTCTGTACATCCAAAAAACGTTGTCCTAGTTACTTTAGTGTTATCTACGGTAGGTCATAAGATAAGTCATAAGGTATTTAATGCATGTATAGAAGTACAGTCACTCCCATACACAGGGTACTTATAAGGCATAGAGAAGTACAGGCACTGGGTAATTAAAACTTATATTCTGGAGCTAAAGTTTGTATTATGGAACTTGATTATGGCAGGCACACACAAGGTAGGGTCGTGTGTACACGACCCGGACAAGGTCTCGACCCGGACAGTCTTGATTAACCAATGAACGATCGAGCCTAGGATGACGTCAGAGCTATGACGTATGAGGGAGGGCGGTCCTAAATTTGACGCCATTTGCAAACCTCCCCGCCGATGCTTCGCTTTGTAAGCAAGGTAAGAATTTCGATTTAAAGAGGTCGGGGTTTTAATTTTTATTGGCATCAGGAATATTGGGGGCCTTTTTTAAGT
>JACEEZ010020564.1:366049-371096 GCA_016584305.1 Chionoecetes opilio | reverse complement strand
TAGGTCAGTATTAACACCTTAATACAATTTAGTCAGACTAACAAAACAGTACATTAATTTTAAACTAAAATACCCCCTTCTATAATTTTGCAATAAAACAAATACCATAACGAATGCTACTGCATTTAATGATTATTTTAGTAATGTTGCTACTCAACTAGTTCAAGGGCATTGTGCCAGGTGCTACTCATTTAGACAGTACCTACCTGACCCTGTACCCTTTTCATTTTTCCTTCGACCTACATCAATACCAGAAATCGAATCCATTATTAAAAACCTTAAGACAACTTCGCCAGGCTATGATGATATTAATATTAAAGTTATAAAACAATGCAGCTGTCAAGTCTCTTCCTGTTTAGATTATATCATTAATCGGTCGTTTAAAGAAGGTTGTTTTCCGAAACAGTTACAATTAGCGAAAGTGGTTCCCATATTTAAAAAAGGTGAGCCATTTTATATAGCCCAGGAAAGATCTGGGCGTGAAGGGGTTACTGTCCTTCAAACCCCATGTCTTCATCGATACATATTCGTTCATTGTTTTCACCATTCGTCCTGTTCATAGTACAAAGGGAAAATAGAATTAATGCACCATTGCCTGAATACACAAACTTCATAGTCTGTGGAACTTCATGTTGTGTTAGGAACTTCAGACTACTAAGTAAGGTTATTCATAGTTGAACCGAGATGTAGATAGAAGGGTTACAGGGAGTTTCGTACACAAGTTGTTTCGTACCCATGTTTTGTTAGTTGTTTCGTACACTGATTTTGAATTTCTTCATACATACCTGGTGTCGATTCATAACTCTAGTAATAAAGTTTAACTCTGAGCTGAGTGTACGAAACGACTATGGTTTCATATAGACCACGAAGCAATTTTTTGGTGTACCTATCTACTGGTGTACGAAACAACTTAAGTACGAACTGACTGCACCCCAATAGAAGTTGTGAAAGCAAGTAACATATTGGCTCGCTGCAGGATTCGAACTCGGGACCCCAAGCTGACCACTTCAAAGCGCTAACCACTCGGCCAACGCTTCCTTAAAACACACACCTACAAACGTGCGTGCATATGTGTGTGTGTGTGTGTGTGAGATTTGTTCAGCTTAATATTTCTAGTACCTGGTTGCCTTGACAAACCTGATGTGTTGCTCCCCATATAGTTAAGCAGGAGTGGGCCATTATTACTCTCGGGTAGTGGCTGTCTGTCTGTGTGTGCAGGTTAGTAATCAGGGTAGAACAAGAAGTAACGGATTCAAGCTGGAAAAGCGTAGATTAAAAAGGAAATAGGGAAAAACTGGTTCACAACTAGGGTGGTAAATGATTGGAATGGACTCGCATCATGTAGTTAGTGCGGAGTCGATAGGGAGCTTTAAAAGGAGGCTAGATAAATTCATGGATGGGGATGAAAGGTGGATGTAGGTAGTGTTAAGTAACAGGAACTACCACGTGTAGGTCTCCCAGCCTCTTGTAGCTTCCTCATATTCTTATGTTGTTATGTGCAGGTTAATAAGGGTTCATACTTTGTGATATTGTCTTAATGAAATAATAGTTTAATTTGATTGCAGTTTAATTTCCTTAGCCGTTTCATTTTAGGATATATTGAAAACTATTTGATAGGTACGATAACGTACATTAGATGCGTGCACTCCTATTTCCTCCTTGCGTTCTCTGTGTGTGGATGTTGTGTGTGTGCCTATCACTTAGAAATACGTACAACATTCTTTGAAACTATATTAATATTGAGCAGTAGTAGTATACATTCCATTGATTTCAGGATTTTCATTTGACTATAACAAATATAATATAAGTTTAATTTTACTATAGCATTCATTGATTTTCATTTGACTATAAGACACAAAGTGGTACAGGTGATGCAGGAGAACTTAAGAGAGGCGGTGGAGGCAAGACTAGTGGGTGTTGTGGCTGTGTGTGAGCCATGACTGTGTGCAGACAATTATTAACAGGAACTACCTCGTCTCACGGCCTCTTGTAGCTTCCTTATATTCTTATGTTCTTCTTATGTTACAGACTGTTATGCTCTTGTGGCTGTGTTTGAGCCATGCCAGTGTGGAGACATTTATTAACAGGAACTACCACGTCTCACGGCCTCTTGTAGCTTCCTTATGTTCTTCTTATGTTCTTATGTTACAGACTGTTATGTTCTTGTGGCTGTGTTTGAGCCATGACAGTGTGGAGACATTTATTAACAGGAACTACCACGTCTCACGGCCTCTTGTAGCTTCCTTATGTTCTTCTTATGTTCTTATGTTACAGACTGTTATGTTCTTGTGGCTGTGTGTGAGTCATGACAGTGTGGAGACTTTTATTAACAGGAACTACCACATCTCACGGCCTCTTTTCATCCCCTCGTCTATATTTTCTTTTTCTTTTTAGCATTCCTTCCGTTTCTTTTGCTTTATCCTATCTACATCTTTTCCTCGCTCGAGTACTTCCTCATCTCCAGCTTTACACGCGTCTACTTTTCCCTCCACTTTTTTTCTCTTCCTCCTCTTTTTCTTCCTACCTCGTGATGTTGTACAAACACATCAATCTTTTTAACAGACTAATTCTTACTGTATTTGTTCTCATTTTCCTCTCCGCCAGGGTGTATGTGTTGTCATTTTCCTCTCCGCCAGGGTGTATGTGTTGTCTGTGTTTTTTTTTTTTTTTTGTGTGTGTGTGTGTGTGTGTATTGTGTGTGTGTGTGTGTGTGTGTATGTGTGTGGTGTACACAAGGATACACAAGTGTGTGTGTGTGTGTGAGAGCGAGAGCGAGTTTGTGTGCATGTATGTGTGTAGGCGCGTCGTGGTGGAGTGGATGTAAGCAGTGTAAACTATGAATAAAGCTTATGGTTAATTAGATGTAAATGAACCACATTGCATTTGGGAGGAGGAAAAAAACACTACAAATGATTACAAAGGAGTGACAAACAGCAACTCAACATTCAGTTCTAGGTATAGGCTGTTTGATTGCAAATAAAGTGCGAAAAAAGGAGGAAACGGAGCGAATGCATAACTACAGGAATAAAAAGGGAGAAAAAGGGGTTTAAAGAGTAAATTAAAAAAAGGGATATTATAACGAATGAATGTAAATTTTAACAGGAGTGGGCTAGAAAAAAAAAAAAGAAAATGGAGCAAAAAAAACCCGAAAAATTTGAAAAAAATATACATTGAGCAAGTGCAATAATAAAAAAGGGAAATATAAAATCAGTAAATATTAAGGAAGTAAAAGGGAGTTTTGAGAAGAGAGGGGGAAGAGAGAGAGAGGGAGAGGGGAAAATTTTTTTATTTCATTTTTTCACCCAAAATTATTTCTTAAATTTTTTTCTTTCCTCCTTCTCCTCCTCCTCTTCCTTTTCCATATCCTCCTCTTTCCTTTCCATATCCATCTCTTCTTCCTCTTTTCCTTCCAATATTCAATCTTTTAATTTCCTTTCTTCTCTCTCTAACGCTCCCTTTATCTTCTCCACACATTACTCCACGTCCTCTTTTGCTCATTCGTCGACACATTTTCGCCCTATCACCTCTCTCTCTCTCTCTCGCTCTCGCTCTCGCTCTCGCTCTCTATGATCCCCCTTTCACCCTTTCCCTCCGCAGGCCACCCTCGGGGGTATATTATGTCAGCTCAAATGTCTCACTAACCTACACACCCTTGGTGGACATTGCATGGTTGGGTGACTGTCTACCCTACTGTACTCCTCCTTCCTTGTGACTCCTCAACCTCCGTATCCTTCATGTCCTTCACGTTATACCACATGTATGTGTATTTTTCTAGTGGTCTCGTGTGTGGTGTGTGTTGGACTCTTGCTGGGGTTCATGGGAGGTACAAAATCCTCCCCTCCCCTCCAAAAAAAGGAAAATAAAATAAAATCAACGTAGTGATGAATAAGTTTCTATCATATCAATGTGTCTGTATCTCCCTCATGGCTATTCGTAACATGCTATGGAAAATTTAGTTACGAAGTTCTTTTTATGTCTAAATACACATATTTTACTATATTTTTCTTAAGAGTCGAGGTCACGTGATCTTTAATACGTATATGCGTAAATTGTGTTATTTTTTCTCTGCGATATTACAAATTGTTTTTCCGCATGAAACCTATTATTTTCGTTTACTATATTGGGGGTATCAAGTTAGTGGGGTGTGGCAAAAAAGCACAGTTGGGGACAAAGGGGGGCGGGGGGAGGGACTAATTTGGCAATTCCGTATACAATTATTTCCTCGAGGGTGGTGGTGTGGTGTCTTATTACTATGGGGATATTGTTTTTTTGAGTAAGGAGGTTCAGAGGAATGCCAGGAGAATAAAAAAATAGTGAGTAAGGAGGGTTTTTTTTCTCGTAATCTTTCCAGAACTCAAGAATAATCTCGGGGGTTCTCATATTTTAAACCTAATTTGGGGAATCAATAGTCTCCCAGTGGCGTTCTCGGGGCCCGATTCGATCCCCGAGAAACCAAAAACCACAAAAAAATGTATCCCGTCGGTGGCCTAAAACACCCAATGTGCCCATTAACTCTACCTCGATTGCGATTCATCGGAGGGCACGGGGGGCACATGGCCTTAATCATAGGCGTTACAATACAAACCCGCCTGCGCCGCCCCGGGGGAGGGGCCCCATTACAGCCCTCAAGTGAACCCCCAGGGCCTACCATCCCAGCCCGAAGTACTCCCCACAAAACGCTATAGCAAAAATTAAAAACCAAAAAAATTTAAGTTTAATTTTAATAGTCTAGTAATGTGAATCGAGATGAAAAAACTGCCCTAGTTTCATGAGGGTTTTTTAAGAGAAAATAACATGAGTAAAAATGTAATACGTGTGCCAACACCGTGTGAAAACAGCAAAATCGTGATACCCAAATTTTTTTTTTTGCAAAATATAAAACACAAAATACATAGAGCTTCAAAAAGATTAAATAATTTCAGGAGGATCCAAAAGTTGCGGGGGTTTGGGGGGCGTGCTTCCCCCATCCCCCTTTCCCCCGAGGTGAGGGGTAAGGTCTCTTACCGCCCTAAAAACCCTCGTCCCCGTCTCGGACCTTTTTGTCCAT
>JACEEZ010020564.1:321049-361049 GCA_016584305.1 Chionoecetes opilio | reverse complement strand
ACGCACGCACGCACGCACGCACGCGCACGCACGCACGCACGCACGCACGCACGCACGCACGCACGCACCAGCACGCACGCACGCACGCACGCACGCACGCACGCACGCACGAGCCGCACGACACGCACGCACCACGCACGCAGCCCTAGGATTAAATATCTTCAGCAGTCAGCAAACGTACATATGAAAGCCACTTTTAAAGTTATTAGAGCAAAACTGTATTTTCTTAACATTAATTGATACCACACA
Organism: Chionoecetes opilio; assembly: GCA_016584305.1. NCBI lineage: Eukaryota > Metazoa > Arthropoda > Malacostraca > Decapoda > Majidae > Chionoecetes > Chionoecetes opilio. Next base: position 360,800 of record JACEEZ010020564.1, on the reverse strand, counting down.
TTTAAGTTATTCCTTTCATTTGAGATTAAGGAAAATTATTAGTTATTGATTAAGCAGACTAGAACGTGTAGTTCATTTTTCATTCAGATCGAACGGAGTAAGGTAGGATTTTTTTGAAATTTCAGGCCACATGTGTAATTGAATGTTCGATACCATGTGAAACTGTCGTGAATGAAATCGCTAGAACTTTGAAGCCAACCTATTTTCCTTGTATTGGATGCACGGCAGCTCAGCAGAAGTATTGAAACTCATCCTGATCCCGGTCATCCAATCTTTAAAAAATCTTTCAACCGCTTCCCATCTGCTTTTTGCTTCCTTTCCTCCTTTAGTCTCTCCTCCTCCTCCTCCTCCTCCTCCTCCAACGGCTACCTTTTATTCATGCACTACACTTCCTCGTCTCTTGAAATAAAAGTACGAGAATTATAAAACTTATCAGGTTAGCCTCGAGTCACTTTGTCCAGTCGAGAGGAAAAGAACGCTAAGTTTTGGAGGACTCTTTGGCGACGCTTCCTTGGTTACTGCTGGAGTGTGTCTGGAACTATGTTGAGACCTGTACAGACACACACACACACACACACACACAAACACACACACACAACACACACACACACACACACACACACACACACACACACACACACACACACACACACACACACACACACACACAGCTTCTCAAGTTAATGGCGACACACAGACTGTCTTGTCCTATTTATCCTCATTTGATCATGCTTCATTAGTTAGTTAGTGTGTGTGTGTGTGTGTGTTTGTGTGTGTGTGTGTGTGTGTGTGTGTGTGTGTGTGCGCAATATATAGGGGATGTATATATATAGATTTGTGGGAAATTGAATTCGTCTGTCACCACCAGAGCGCTTCGTGTCCTGGTGGAACGCTGACGTGAGTTTCGACAGGGGATGCTTGCAGCCTATGTTGATCTCAAGAAGGCGTTTGACTCAGTGCATCGTGAGTCACTCTGGGATCTTCTGCGACTTCGCGGGATTCCTGCAAGGACTATTGGTTTGGTGACTGGTCTGTATTCTGGGACTGAGAGTGCTGTGAAGTGCGGGGTAGGTGTGTTCAGCTTCTTTCCTGTGAATACAGGAGTGAGGCAAGGGTGCGTCCTTGCCCCATCACTTTTCAACACTTGTATGGACTGGGTATTGGGCAAAGTTGTAGATCGAAGTGATTGTGGAGCATCCCTCGGCAACACCAAGATCACTGATCTTATATTTGCCGATGATGCAGTAACCTTTGCTGAGTCGCTGGAGGCCCTGGTGATGGCTCTCGAGGCGCTGCACGAGGTGGCAAAGCCTTTGGGACTTGAGGTCTCCTGGCTTAAGACCAAGGCCTAGGTGTTTGGAGGCTTACTAGATGAAACAGTACAGTCTGTTCATGCGTGCGGCGAGGACAGTGAGGTCTTGGAAAATGTTACAAACCTTGGTAGCGCAGTCCATAATGACGGTGGGTCACGTCAAGAAGTCTTACGGCGGATTGGCATAACCCACGATGTTATGGACTCGCTCAGCAGGAGTATTTGGCGTTGTCGGTACCTGTGCAGGACGACAAAGATCCGGATCTTCAAGTCGCTTGTGATCCCTGTCTTACTCTATGGTTGTGAGACATGGACACTAAAGAGCGACTTCAAGAGACATATCGATGCCTTTGGTAATAAGTGTCTTCGCAGAATCATGGGGTATCGCTGGGATCATTACGTGTCAAATCCGCGATTGCACCGTGAGACTGAATCGAGACCTATTACCTGCATAGTCCGTCAGCGCCAACTTTCGGCTATATGGGCATGTGGCACGCTACCCTGAAACCGATCCTTCCCATCGGGTTGTATCTGTATGAGACAATTCGGCGCGGAGGAGGCCAAGGGGGCGCCTACAAGGCTCGTGGCTGGGGCAAGTTGATGTTTCTTGTCGTGAGATGCTTGGTATGGGAAAGGAGCCTGCATGGGGACTCGCGCGTGGTGAACCCCGGGAGTGGCGTCGTAGGGTGGGCGAGGCGACGTGCCACCCGGCGTATGCCCCCAATGATTGATTGATTGATGTCACCGCCACCACAACCACCACCTCCACCACCACCTCCACCACCACCAACACCACCACTACCACCACCACCACCACCAACAACAACATCACCAACACCACCAACACCACCACCAACAACAACAACATCAACATACAACACCACTACCAACACCACCAACACACCACCACCACCACCGGCACCAACACCTCCAGCATCATCATTATCAGTCATACTCTATAAGGGGATCATGGGGAAGTGTCAACTCAACGCATTATCTCTCTCTCTCTCTCTCTCTCTCTCTTCTCTCTCTCTCTCTCTCTCTTCCTCTCTCTCTCTCTCTCTCTCTCTCTCTCTCTCTCTCCTCTCTCTCTCTCTCTCTCTCTCTCTCTCTCTCTCTCTCTCTCTCTCTCTCTCTCTCCTCTCTCTTTCTCTCTCTCTCCTCTCTCTCTCTCTCTCTCTCTCTCTCTCTCTCTCTCTCTCTCTCTCTCTCTCTCTCTCTCTCTCTCTTCTCTCTCTCTCTCTCTCTCTCTTTTATTTTATTGAAACTGAATACATTGGTAACAAAAGAGGAATTAATGTGCTAAAGTTCAGGCTGGGACGCCAAGGACTATCTGTAGCAGTATTAAATCTTATCCATATCAATATTTAAACAAATATGAAAAAAGTATAGTAATGCACTAATATAAACGAATACGCGAATGATATAAAAGAATTCTACTAATATTCGCAAATACACTACAGATACTATAAAGAAAGTATAATAATACATTGATATGCACAATTGCACATGATATAAATAAAGTATACTAATATATAATATTAACCTTATAATACAAATGTTTATAGTCATTATTATTATTACATGTTTTTTATTGAGTTAGTTCCGCTTGCACCCCGATTTTAAGACGTGCAGAGACGTTGTGAAACGCAGGTCGGTCTGGCGCACTAAGGTGTTCCACAGTCGTCCATAACGCGGTAGGAAGGAGCGGAGGTAATGTTCCGTCCTCGCGAAGGGCACAGTCACCTGATTGTCGATGTTGTGGGCCGCACGGGTAGCATAGGAGGGCGGTGCCCGTGGGTTGAGGCGCAGCGCTGCGAGTTGCAGGAGTTGCATCATGTGAGCCTTGTACAATGTATATGACGAACATGCCTGCCACGTCACACGGCTGCTGGCGAGGTTGAAGGATCCGTGCAGCAGCCTCAGGGGCTTTCAGCCGGGCCAGCCGCTGGGCTCTGGCTTGAACCCGATCAAGGAGCCCGAGGTATGACTGGAGGCAGGAGGACCATGGGAGTGGCAGTATTCCATCAGGGAGCGGACTTGTGACTTTTTGAGTGTGCCGCCGACTCCTTGAGCGTCCAGAAGGTGCACAACGCGTCATATGCAGCTCAGTTTCCAGGCAGCATCCTTGGCGACCTTCCTGACGTGGCTGGTGTACGTGAGGCCAGAGTCAAACTCAGCCCCCAAGAAGCTGACTGACTTCTGGAGGTGTATTCTTCTGTCTTTCAGGAGAATGGCGTGTTGGCCCCAGTTGACTGCATCTTGTCTGGTGCAAAGGTCTTGAAGGACCAAAGGACCAAATTGCAAAGGACTTGCCATCTCTTGCCCTAGGAGGCGATGCTCTGCAGTGCCTGGTTATTGCGTATGACTGTGTTGTGGCGACACTCCTCTCACAGGTAAATTTTATTGTACAGTCGTCTGCGTACGCTCTTGCCTCAGGAATCAGCTGCAGGATGACATTAACGTAGACGTTCCATATAGTGCGTTTTCGCGACGTTTACCAGGCCGGTCCGGGATGCTCGCGAAAACACATCTAGACTGGCCCCGTCCCATTCGTCGTTCCTATTGGTTGGGGGATCAAGTGGGCGGTCCTACCGTCCTGCAAGCTTTACCTCCCCCTCCCCCCAAAGACACACCAAAGGGTTTTTAATTTGACCTCAGGTAATAACCTCCTAGTTGGCATATGAAAGGTGAACCGTGGTCATCATTCTGTGTGTGATGAGAGTCAGGTTTATAGATGGACGGAGAAAAAATTCAAGCAACACAATATTGCAAGACCTGTCGCAACCATGCCAAACGTTTACTATACATATATAACCTATATAACCATCATGTATTATATCTATAGGTACTGGCATCCACTACCTGGGGATTTCCGTATATAGCAGTTCTCATCACATGCAAGTTTTGCCTTTTGCAATTAATGTGGTCTCAATGATTCGTGTTACTACTGACTGGCGCTTATATACTTCCTTGAAAATAACGTAATGGCAAAATGTTCTGATAAATTTAATCACTACAAAATATTGCCTGATTTTGCTACAATTTTTATATCGTACTTTTGAGCTTAATTTTTCATAGTCATCCTTGCTACTTGACTTCCCAATGGGAAGTCAAGTAGCAGTGATGACTATGAAAAATTGAATGATGATATCTCATTTCATTTACCGTCAATAACACTATCTATAGTAACCACTGCACAAATGTCGCAGGGGGACATACATTACGAGTTTTAGCATCACTACATACTTGTATGTGCCACTGAAGACACGTGCACAGTACGTAGTTTACATTATCTACATAACACTATACATGCATGTCTTCAGTGACACATACAAGTCTGTAGTGATGCTAACATTCGTAATATATGGTGCCTGGTGACATTAGTACAGTGGCGACTATAGTGTCATTGACGGTACATTAATTTCCCTTGTTGTTTCCAGCAAATTGCGAATATTGAAATTTTTCGTGAAATTACTTAAGTCTTATGGTCGGCCATCATGGTGTTTCATGTCTTTTCAGCAGCACGAGACGCTCCTGGACGTCTTACCCGCTGACTGTAGTGTGCATGCGCCAGTTCTCATCCCCCCGGGCCGAGGCGGTCCTGCTCTCTCGTCTGGCCCAGTCCAGCCTGTTCCAACCCGGTCTAGCCCGCCTCGTGAAAACAGAGTCCGCCCTGAACTAAGTCCAGTCTGGACCGGGCTAGAATGGTCCCGAACACGCGCAAATAGTAATGGCCCGAGTACACTTCCTTGAGGGACACTGGCTTTTATAAGGTTTTCAGTGGAGGTGTGACCATTCACCACCACGTGCAGAGTCCTGCCGTAGGAGGTTTTCTTGGAGGAGATGTAACAGGTCACTGCAGATCCCCAGGCTTCTCAGCTTGGTCTGATGCCACCCCCTATTAAAGGCACCAGCGATGTCAAGGGCGACAACGAAGGTGTCTTCGCCCCGATCTAGGGAGTGGTTCCAGGCTGCTGAGTGCACGAGAAGAAGACCTGCTGCGGATCTCTCCTGTCGGAAACCGAATTGCCGTGAGTTTAGCAAGCGGTGAGCGTCAAAAGAATTTGGTGATTTTGGAGGCAATGATGGACTCAAAAACTTTCCCAACAACGGAGAGAGGGGAAATGGGTGGTCGTTTTGAGGATCGTCTCTGCTCTTCGTTTTGTGGATAGCACAGACTCACGCCACTTTCCAATGAGATGGCCACTGCTGAGATATAAGGCACCCCCGGAAGATGGTAGCAAGAGGCACAGCAGGTTGTGCCATCTTTTAAGCAGGTGAGGGCTGATGCTATCTGGTCCCAGCGCTTTCTTGGGATCAACTTGTTGAAGTTGTTGCAACACCTCCTTCGTGGTAATGGTGATATTCCCTAGGGCGGCCTTGGTTAGAACAGGAACTGCAGGAGGTTCACGTCCTGGGTCAGGAATTGTCCTCTTGGAGAAGAAGTGGGTAGCCAACATCGGAACTTTACCCCGGTGACTTGTGACTACAGAGCCATCAGGTGCTGTCAGCGGTGGGATGCTGTCGGCACGAGAAATGACCTGTTGTTGTTTAATGCTGCTCGACCAATCCTTAGAGCCCACTGACAGAAGGATCATCTCAAGCTTTCGCCTGAGGTGATCCTTCCAGCTGTTAAACGCCTCTTTCTGGACTCTTTTTATATTTTTACATGCCAGTGTGTGCAGGTGTTTATATATTTTTGTGAGGTGGGACTTATATCGTAGCCAGGCCTTGCTCTTATTGTTTGCTGCTTCCCTGCATTGAAAGCCAAACCAGGGCTGGTCTCCCGGTTTAGACTTGTATGTCTGGCAAGGCACAAATTTGCTTTGGCAGGACATCAGTATTTCAGTGAAGGTCTTTACTTGTATGTTAAGGGGAACGGTCGTTTTTTTGTGGGATTTTTTTCATTTATTGGGCTGAGGTTATGATATGTATGCCATGAATTAGGGACACCATGTACAACAATTGTAGACCAAGAAAAATTATTTGTGGCTTTTATATTTTTCCAAATATACTTCTTTTTGTGTTTTTTTGGTTATTTTGAAATGCTATTAACTCCTATGATAATTAACTTACACCAATGAAATAAATATGATACTAGAACTTTGTTCAGACCATCAAAGTTATGAAGAGATAAGGGAGTAAAAATGTATGGTTTGCAGGATATGAATTTTCAAACTTTCAATCCCGTTTTTAACACTCAAACGCACACACAAAAATCTGATAACATTTTCCTCTGTCAGATATGAAGAAAAGCAATTAAAAACTTCATTTTATCAGGTTTGGGCATATTGTGTATTTTTTTCCATTGAAATTGGCCCAAAACTAAAGAAGGAGATATAATTTGAATGTAAAAAACCTATGTTTTGAGATACGGGCCAATTAAGTTTTTGAATACCTGTGAACAAGAATCAGTAAGTGATATAATGGCCTTACATTTTTTTTAAGAGCTATTACATATAAAACAAGAATTATTTACATTCAATCATATATGTTCATGTTCTGGTATAAAATCTTCAGTCTTCAGGCTCCTGATCCCCCCCTGTCTCAGCATGAGGCAAGGTATTATCTCACTAAGAGAGGGTATCAGAGTTGCCCAAGCTACTCTTTGTTGCCAAGTTTTTTTCTTAGAAACCTCCATGGGCATCGCGTAATTTTAAATAGTTTTTTTTATTTATTTTTTATTTATACGTACGACAGATGCCATGTGTCACTTTAGAGACTAATTTTTTTTTTAAATACAAAAAAAAATGTAGGAAAAAAGAGCATGAAAAATAGGGGAGAGGGTGGAGGGGTCCATAACACACCCATATAATAACAACTAAGGCGAATTTTGATGAAATACTTCCTATTTAGAGTATCAAAGGGTGTACGAAGCTGAGGATTTTTTTTTGAAATTATGTGAGTTTCTCCGATTTTCGTCATATTCTAACCGGCCGCTCCCCTTAACGTCACCTGTAAACACGTCAGACCACACAATGTTGTCAAGTGTTGCCTTCATTGCATCCCAGTCCCCCTTGTCCCATAGCCAGTTGGTGAGAGTCACTGCCTCATCTCAGTCGATGGCCAGCTTGATCTTGGTAAGAACAATCAGGTGGTCGGAGGAACCCACTGTTGCTAGCGGGCGGCAAGTTACTATACTGGAAGGAAAATCGGGATTACAGGGTCAAATGAAGACCCTGAGATGTGGGTGGGGAAGTCGACGTGATTGGTGAGTCCAAACACCGTCAACAGCTCGTCAAACTGCCTCTGGACAAGGTACTGGTTGAGATCACCCACAATGATGAGATGCTTACAGAAGTGCAGGAGGAGCAGGGCATCTAACTTGGTGGTCAGGTAGTGAAGGGGCTCACCAACTTGCCACTGTGGACGGTAACACACGCACAGCAGGATGGAGTCTAGAGTGTGTGTCCACAATCTTAAAACACATCATCTCCATGTGAACAGGGAGGTCGACGGGGAGAGCTTGTACAGGGAGGCTGTTGTGGAAGCACACAGCGACTCCCCAAAAGGTACCGTGAGGTCTGTCACGCCGGAACCACCTAGAGTAGCTACCTATCTGCCCAAAGATGTCTAGAACTGAGGAGTTGAGGAAGGTCTCAGTAATGGCAATGATCAATGATCAAGACTGTGTGGCAAAACATGACTGTACGTTAGGTCACCGAAGCTAGTATAGAAATCTCTGACGTTAGCTGAAATGATGGTAAGATTACCAAGAGCTTGCCTACGGGCGGCGTAGTTCCGAGGTGTGTAGTGATGTTGGCTGACATTGTGAGGGGGCGGGAAAGCTTGAGGTGGTGCCCAGCCTCCTACCTGTGTGGTGTTAAAAGTGAGGGCAAGAAACGCGAGTGAATTAGCCAAGTGTTATTTCTTGCCTGTTCCGCAGACAGCTGTTTGACAAATTTATCCTGCCTTTCTTAATCGAGGCGCGTGCGGCACTCCTGGATGGTGTGACCATGGCGCTGACAGTAGTCGTACTTCATCTTCCTGAAGCAATCGTGATCCGTGTGCCCACTTCTCTTGTAGTGATGGCAATAGCTTCGAATCGGTGCCCGGGCTGTTGAAGCAGACCAAGCTGAAGCGTGCCGCATTGCAGTTGTGAGACGTCGGGAGGGACTGGGAGCAGGGCGCGCTTGTCGTCTGGAGGTGAAGTTATCTGCTTGAGGCCACTATACTATCTGCTTGGTTACTTGTGAAGTGCGAGTAACCCACCGGTTGGGTCTCGGGGCAGGTGGGCGCGAGAAGCCCGGCGCTCAGGACTTGTGGCAGTGGAGGCACTGATAACGCGGCGCTCTGGACTCGCGGTAGGGGATGTGCGGGCAGCGCGGTGCTCGCAACTCATGATAGGTGATGCGCGGGTGCTGTGGCGCTCTGTACTCGCGGTAGGTGTAGGCGTGTTTTCTTTGAAGAACGTTCACACCACGTATGTGTTGTATGGCAACATTCTTAAGTGGGCGTGGCTTATCAGACGTCCACCAGGCCTTTGAAATTTGATTTGTGTTAGTGTGTTTTTGCCACTAGCGGTCAATCCATTCAGGCTTAGCGCTTGTGGCAATGGTTCTGGTGTCAAGCTCCTCAAGGCTGGACTTGGTTACTGCTATGTTGTCAATGAAATCCGGATAGTTACTACAGCGTCTCTCTGTTGGGCGATACGCTGGGATATCGTATCAAAAAAGCCGAGTATGCAGTTTTTTCATCGAAGCTCCCCTCTTAACTCCCTGATGATGTTGACTATAGCTCCGGGCTCTAACTGATGCAGGTCTTCATAATCGTCATCATCGGCAGTGATAAATTCGGTGGCGGCAGTATTGATAGGCTCACCCTCTGGTGGTTGGGCAACGCTTTTGTGGAAGACCACTGGGGATCCCGCGTAGAACACTGACTTGACAGCAGTCGAGTGTTGTGTTGGTGTCGAGACAGCTGGTATAAGCGATGTTGGAGCAGTCACCTGCTGAGCATTCAATTACTGACTTAATGGTGGCTTGTCTTGCCACAGACTGCACACCATCTACCAGGTGCGTATCCAGGTAGGCCGGGGGGCCGTGCGATGAGGCGGTGGTGACTTACATCACAAGGCATAGTCGCAGTGATGAGGTGTCAGACAGTCGAAAGGGAGGGAACGAGAGGAGGTACTTGTCATACAAGCGGGAGGCTGGTCAGTGTTATCACCCAGGGTTGTTCTCCCTGCAGACTGGTATGAGTCTTTTGTCTGCCGGCTGCACTCGGGGTCAAGATGTTCCTGCTAGTCGATCACACTGTTTGATTGGTCCTCTTGATTGATGATTTGAGGCAGGGTGAGTGTGAGGTTGAGGTGGCCCGGATTTCTGTATGGGGAGGGAGGAGACGAGCAAATACCCAGTAAAAGGAGCCTGGTCGGTGGCAATTCACCCGGGTACAGTTTTCACGCAGACCCTCCCTAGTAAGATAGATGCTCAGAGAGGGGGGGTGGAAAGATGACGGTGAAAATTAAAAACTCTCTCTCTCTCTCTCTCTCTCTCTCTCTCTCTCTCTCTCTCTCCTCTCTCTCTCTCCTCTCTCTCTCTCTCTCCTCTCTCCTCTCTCTCTCTCTCCTCTCTCTCTCCTCTCTCTCTCTCTCTCTCTCCTCTCTCTCTCTCTCTCTCTCTCTCTCTCTCTCTCTCCTCTCTCTCTCTCTCTCTCTCTCTCTCCTCTCTCCTCTCTCTCTCTCCTCTCCTCTCTCTCCTCTCTCTTCTCTCTCTCTCTCTCTCTCTCTCTCTCTCTCTCTCATGCAATTCAATTCAATTTGTTTAACAAGCCCATAGTAACATAACAGATCAATTTGGCAATATTTTTTTTTTTTGGCTGGGCCCGTTATATGGGAACATTTTTGACAGGCCCCTAGAAAATGTTATATATGATTAGTGAGCTAGCTGATATCGACTGACATTCAAGTATATAATATGCATATACAAATGTTTATGTATTATAGAAGTAAAGTCGGATAGATTAGAAAACTTACTACATACGTACACACACATATATATATATATATATATATATATATATATATATATATATATATATACACATACCTACACATCTAACACCTATGCATACTCACATGCACACATACATAAATACACATGTACATACACACAATTGCAAATAGATACATACATGCACAAAAAATTGACATCCACATATACATAAACACATGCACATACATACACATAAATACACGTATATTCATACAAACACACAATCATGCACAAATATTCACATACATATATGCGAACACATAAACAAAATTGATATACACAGAGATGATTATGAGAGTAAACATAAGCCTCCTTTGAAATTATAGCTTGTAGAGATCTAGTATGTACTGTTTCATTTTAATTATCAAATCCAGTTTTATTATTGACTTGTTTTAAGGGGTTAGAGAGTTCATTTCATCCTAAGCAACCAAAATAAGTAACAAATATCTTTTGTGCCTCAAGTTTCGGACATCTGGGTCTTGATTGTATAATCTGTTCCTATTATTTGTCATGTATGCCTGATGCCTGAGTAAATTTAAATAAATTACCGATCTGTAATTGATTGTACATAAATTTAACACTTTCCAGGAAATTAATTTCACAAATTTTAAGAATTTTAAAGGATTTGAATATTGGAGCAGTATGTTCATTGAAGCCTACACCAGCAATTATCCTGATGATTCTTTTTTGCATGATAACTAAGGAGTTTAGAGTTATTCTGTTAGCCATCCCCCAGGCTACATTACAATACTGTAGATATGGATAGATCGATGTGTAGTACAATGAAGTGAGGATTTCTGTAGGCAACAAATGTTTGATTTAGAGTAATATTCCAGAAGATTTAGCAAGTTATATTATAATGTGACTGACATGTCTGCCCACGAAAGCTTTTGGTCAAAAAAGTAAATGACAACGTATGTAATATAACATGTTTTGAGAATAGTATTGTTACACAATTCAATATTGAAATTATTGTTTAATATCTTATTCCCAGAAATTACTAAGTACTGTGTTTTACTTCTGTTATTCTGTAGAAGCAAGTTTTAGTTCTGAGTTTAAGATTTTAGTAAAAGATATAATATCAGAATGGGTAATGTTGGTATCATCAGCAAAAAGAGTGAATTTCAAGATGTTGGAAGATTTAACAATATGCCAATAATATACAAGAAAAATAAAAGAGGACTCAGAGTGGAGCCTTGAGGGACTCCTGTGATAACCTTAGAACATTTAGAATTTGAGTTTTTTGAAATGGTACATTGCTTTTTGTCATACATATAACTTTGAAACCAATTATAACATGCATTTCTTATTCCATAGCGCTGAAGTTTTCCCAGTAGTATGCTATGATCTAAGGTGTCAAATGCTTTCTTTGTGTCCGAAAAAACACGGATGGTAAACTACCATTGCCCTGATCTTGTAGTATTTTATCTATAAGTTGTGTAATTGCTACTTGTGGAGACAAATTTTTCCTAAAACCAAATAGTTTATTGCTTAAAATTCCATTTATTTCAAAAAATACCTCAAGTCTATCAGACATGGCGCGTTCATAAATTCTACTTATGTAATTAAGAATAGAATTAGGTCGATAATTTGTTACATCACTTTACCCATTTTTAAAATAGGAACAAATTTAGCATTCTTTAATATGTCTAAAAAAACTCCTCTTTGGAAGGAATTAAATTAGAGATAATGGGAGCTAAGACAGATGCAGTTAGTTTTATGACTTTTATGTGAATGCCATCCAAGCCTGGAGCAGAATACCTTAAGGTTTTGATAATTGTGGTGATTTCATCTGCTGTTGTATCTGCAGGCAAAAAAACTGGAAAATTATTTGACAAATACTGCATCGGAGACAAATCACATGATGGTAAAGCACAAGCCAGTTTACTTCCAATAGTTGAAAAGTGAGTGTTTAATTAAGTAGTTACATATCATGAAGGAGCTTTTGGTTTGATTATTATCATCAATATTCAAGAATTCACTAGTGGAAGCATCATTACCCGCCTTATTAATTATTTCATTGATCACTTTACAAGTTCCTTAACTATTGCCAGAGTTAGCCTTGAATTTCGTTTAGTTATAATTATTTTTAGATTCTGTTAACAAGTTATAAACTTTATTTCTGATGTATTTGTATTGTCTGCCATATGTAATGGGTTTTTTCAGATGTTTCTTATATAGATTATGTCTTTCCTTGATAAATTAATCAATTCAGCGGTTATCCAGGGTTTGTTTACCTGCTTGTTTTTTATCTTCACAGTTTTTAAAGGAAATATATTATCAATAACAGAAATTATCTCTCTCTCTTCTTCCCTCTCTCTCTCTCCTCGGATCGTCTCGTGCTCTCCTCGTCTCTCTCTTCTCGTCTCTCTCTCTCTCTCTCTCTCTCTCTCTCTCTCTCTCCTTCTCTCTCATCTCCTCTCTCTCTCCTCCTCTCGTCATCGCTTCTCTCTCTCTCTCTCTCTCTCATCCTCTCTCTCTCTCTCATCTCTCTCTCTCTTCTCTCTCTCGCTCGCTTTCGCTCGCTCGCTCTCTCTCTCTCGTCTCTCCTCTCGCTCTCTCTCTCTCTCTCTCTCTCTCTTCCTCATCTCTCAGTCTCTCTCTCTCTCTCTCTCTCTCTCTCGATTCTTCCTCCTCTTCTCTCTCTTCTTCTCTCTCTCTCTCTCTCTCTCTCTCTCTCAATGCAATTCAATTCAATTTGTTTAACAAGAAGCCATAATTAAACATAACAGATCAATTTGGCAATATTTTTTTTTTTTTTGGCCCGTTATATGGGAACATTTTTGCCAGCCCGCTAGAAAAATGTATATATGTCTTAGTGCGCTAGCTGACTATCGACTGACATTTAAGGTATATAATATGCGTATACAAATGTTTATGTATTATAGAAGTAAGTCGGATAGCTTAGAAACATTACTACTACTACACACCATATATAGATATTATATATATATCTATATATTATAGATATATATTATATATACATACCTACACATCTAACACCTATGCTACTCACATGCACACATACATAATAATATAAACCACATGTACATACACCCAATTGCAATAGATACATACATGCACCAAAAAATTGACATCCACATATACATAAACACATGCACATACATACACATATACACGTAATTTCATACAAACAACATAACATGCACAAATATCACAGACCATAATGCGAACACATAACGAAATGATATACACAGAGATATTTGAGAGTAAACATAGCCTCCTTTGAAATTATAGCTTGTAGAGGTCTAGTATGTACTTTTTTTCATTTTAATTATCAAATCCAGTTTTATTATTGACTTGTTTTTTAAGGTTTAGAGAGTTCATTTTCATCCTAAGCACCAAAATGTAACAAATTCTTTTGTTTCCTCAGTTTCGGACATCTGGGTCTTGATTGTATGAAATTCTGGTTCCTATTATTTGTCATGTATGCCTGATGCCTGAGTAATTTAAATAAATTACGCGATCTGTATTAATTGCACATAAATTTTACCTTTCCATGAAATTTAATTCACAATTTTAAGAACTTTAAAGGTTTGAATATTGGAGCAGTATGGTTCATTGAAGCCTACACCAGCAATTATACTGATGTATTCTTTTTTGCATGATAACTAAGGAGTTTAGAGTTATTCTGTTAGCCATCCCCCAGGCACATTATCAATACTGTAATATAGTATAGATCGATGTGTAGTAACAATGAAGTGAGATTCTGTAGCAACAATGTTTCATATATATATATATTATATATATATATATATAATATATATTATAATATATATATAATATATATATATATATATATATTATGTATATATATTATATATATATATATACTCTGAAACTTTGTTGCCTCCGAAATCCTCACTTCATTGTACTACACTCGATCTATCCATGACTACAGTATTGTTATTATGTAAAGCCTGGTGGTGGGGATGGCTAACAGAATACTCTAACCTCCTATTATCATGCAAAAAAGAATCATAAGGATATTGCTGGTGAGGCTGTCAATGAACATACTGCTCCAATATTCAAATCCTTTAAATTCTTAAAATTTGTGAATTAATTCCTGGAAAGTGTTAAATTTATTGTGCGAATTATACCCGATCGGTATTTATTTAAATTTACTCAGGCATCAGGCATACATGACAAATATAGGGAACAGATTCTACATCAAGACCCAGATGTCCGACACTTGAGGCCAATAGAGTATTTGTTACTGTATTTTAGGTTGCTTAGGATGAAATGAAACTCTCTAACCCCTTAAAACAATTCATAATAAAACTGGATTGATAATTAAAATGAAACATACATACTAGACCTCTACAAGCTCTAATTTCAAAGGAGGCTTATGTTTACTCTCATAATCCTCTCTGTGTATATCAATTTTGTTTTATGTGTTCGCATATGTGTTGGTGAATATTTGTGCATATTGTGTGATTTGTATGAATATACGTGTCTGAGGTGTCTGTATGGGCATGTGTTTTTATGTATATGTGGATGTCAATTTTTTGTGCTTGTTGTTTTTGTATGTATCTATTGCAATTGTGTGTGTAAGGTACTGTTGTATTTATGTATGTGTGCATGTTAGTATCATAGGTGTTAGATTGTGTAGGTATGTGTATATATATATATATTATAGTATATATATTATATATATATATAATATATATATGTGTGTGTACGTTGTAGTAAGTTTTTTCTAATCTATCCGACTTTACTTCTATAATACATATAACATTTGTATATGCATATTATATACTTAATGTCAGTCATATAACTAGCTCACAATCATATATAACATTTTCTAGGGGCCTGTCAAAAATTTTCGCCATATAACGGGCCAAAAAAAAAAAATATTGCCAACTTGGATCTTTTTATGTTTACTTATGGCTTGTTTAAAACAAAAAATTTTTAATTGATTGCATTGAGAGAGAGAGAGAGAGAGAGAAAGAAGAGAGAGAGAGAGAGAGAGAGAGAGAGAGAGGAGAAGAGGAGAGAGAAGAGAGAGAGAGAGAGAGAGAGATGAGAAGAGAGAGAGAAGAGAGAGAGACGCGAGCGAGCGAGCGGCGAGAGAGAGAGAGAGAAGAGAGAGGAGAGAGAGAGAGGAGAGAGAAGAGAGAGAGAGAAGAGAGAGAGAGAGAGAGAGAGAGAGAGAGAGAGCGAGAGTGAGAGAGAGAGAGAGAGCGAGAGAGAGAGAGAAGAGGAGAAGAGAGAGAGAGAGAAGAGAAGAGAGAGAGTTTTTTATTTTCACGTCTCTTTCATCCCCCCTCTCTGCATCCTATCTTACTAGGTAGGGTCTGCGTGAAAACTGTACCCGGTGAATTGCCACCGACCATGCTCCGTATTTACTGGTTAATTTTGCTCGCTCCTCCCTCCCCATACAGAATCCGGGCCACCTCACTCACACTCACCCTGCTCAAATCATCAATACAAGAGACATCAAGCAGAGTGTCAGACTAGAGGAACATCTTGACCCCGAGTTCAAGCCGGCAGACAAAAGACTCATACCAGTCTGCAGGAGAACAACCCTGGGTGATAACACTGAACGTCATCCTCACGCTTGTATGACAAGTACCTCCTCTCGTTCCTCCCTTTAGACTGTCTGACACCGACCTCATCGCTGCGACTATGCCTTGTGATGTAGTCACACGCCTCATCGCCGCCCCCCGGCCTCCTGGATACGGCCACCTGGTAGATGGTGTGCCAGTCGTGGCAAACAACCACCATTATCCAGTAATTGATGCTCAGCAGGTGACGCTCCAGACATCGCTTATACCAGCTTGTCTCGACACAACACAACACCTCGACTGCTGTCAGTCAGTGTTTCTACGCGGAATCCCCAGTGGTCTTCCAAAAGCGTTGCCCACCACCAGAGGGTGGAGCCTATCAATCTGCCCGCCACCGAATTTATCACTGCCGATATGACGATTATGAAGACATGCATCATTTAGAGCCGGAGCTATAGTCAACATCACAGGGAGTTAAGAGGGAGCTTTCGATAAAACTGCATACTCGTTTTTTGATATAAGAATATCCCGCGTCCGCCCAACAGAGAGACGCTGTAGTAAACTATCCGGATTTCATTGACAACATAGCATTAACCAATTCCAGCCTTGAAGACTTGACACCAGAACCATTGCCCAAGCGCTAAGCCTAATGGATTGACGCTAGTGGCAAAACACACTAACACAATCAATTTCAAAGCCTGGTGGACGTCTGATAAGCCACGCCTCACTTAGAGAATGTGGCCATACAACACATACGTGGTGTGACGTTCTTCACAGAAAACACGCCTACACCTACCGCGATACAGAGCGCCACGCACCCGCGCATCACCTATCATGATTTTCGAGCACCGCTCTGCCCGCCCTCCCTACGCGAGTCCAGAGCGCCGCGCGTTATCAGTGCCTCCCTGCCACAAGTCCTGACGCCGGCTTATCTCGCGCCCTCCCCGAGACCCAACCTAGTGGTGTTGACTCGCACTTCACAGTACGCAGATAGTATATGGCCTCAAGCAGATAACTTCACCTCCAAAGACAAGCGCGCTCCTGCTCCCAGTCCCTCCGACGTCTCACAACTGCAATGCGGCACGCTCAGCTTGTCTGCTTCAACAGCCGGGCACCGATTCGAGCTAATGCCATCATACAAGAGAAAGTGGGCACACGGATCACGATTGCTTCAGGAAGGTGAAGTACGACTACTGTCAGCGCCATGTCCCACCATCCAGGAGTGCCGCACGCGTCTCCTCGATAAAGGACAGGTAAAATTTGGGTCAACAGCTTCCTGCTGAACAGGCAGAAATACACTTGGCTATATCACTTCGCGTTTTCTTGCCCTCACTTTTAACACCACACAGGTAGGAGGCCTGGGCACCACCTCAGCTTTCCCAGCTCCTCACAATGTCACGCAACATCACTACACCCCTCGGAACTACGCCGCCCTAGGCAAGCTCTTGGTAATCTTACCATCATTTCAGCTACGTCAGAGATTTCTATACTAGCTTCGGTGCCTAACGTACAGTACATGTTTTTGCCACCAGTCTTGATCTTGTCGATTGGCATTACTGAGACCTTCTCAACTCCTCAGTTCTAGACCTCTTTTTGGTCATTATAGGTAGCTACGCTAGGTGGTCCGGCGTGACAGACCTCACTCCTTGGGGAGTCGCTGTTTGCTCACAACATCTCCCTGTACAAGCTCTCCCGTCGCCTCCCTGTTCACATGGAATGATGTGTTTTAAGATTGTGCACACACTCTAGACTCCATCCTGCTGTGCGTGTGTTACCGTCCACAGTGGCGTAAGTTGTGAGCCCCTTCACTACCTTACCACCAAGTTAGATTCCCTGCTCTCTCCTGCACTTCTGTAGCATCTCATCATTGTGGGTGAGCTCAACCAGTACTTTTCCAGATGGCAGTTTGACGACTGTTGACGGTGTTTTGGACTCACAATCACTCGACTTCCCACCCACATCTCAGGGTCCTTCATTTGACCCTGTAATACCCGATTTTCCTCCAGTATATTAACTTGCGCCCGCGACACCAGTGGTTCCTCCGACCACCTGATGTTCTTACCAGATCAGCTGGCCATCGACTGAGATAGGCAGTGACTCTCACCAACTGTCTATGGGACAAGGGGACTGGATGCAATGAGGCACACTTGACAACATTGTGTTTCTGACGTGTTTACCGTTGACGTTAAGGGGGAGCGGCCTTTAGAATATGACAAAAATCGAGAACTCACATAATTTCAAAAAAAATTCGCTCAGCTTCGTACACCCTTGATACTCTAATAGGAAGTATTTCATCAAAATTCCTTAGTTGTTAGTATATGGGTGTAGTTTGACCCCTCCACTCCTCTCCCCGATTTTTCATGCTCTTTGTTTCCCACATTTTTTTTTGTTATTTAAAAAAACCAATTAGTCTCTAAAGTGACACATGGCATCTTGCGTATGTCTCAATAAAGAATAATAAAAAAACCACTTAAATTACGTGGAAAGCCGAGGGGGCGCCAGTAGACGACGCGCTGGACGAGCGGGACGATGCCCATGGAGGTTTCTAAGGAAAAAAGCTGCAACACAGAGTAGCTTGGGCAACTCTGATACCCTCCTAGTGATAATTGGTCTTGCCTCATGCTGAGGACAGGGGGCGGATCAGGAGCCTGAAGACTGAGATTTTATACAGAACATAACATATATGATTGAATGTAAATATTCTTGTTTTATATGTAATAGCTCTTAAAAAAAATGTAAGGCCATTTATCACTTACTGAATTCTTGTTCACAGGTATTCAAAACTTAATTTGGCCCGTACTCAACATAGGTTTTTACATCAAATTATATCTCCTTCTTTAGTTTTTGGCCATTTCAATGAAAAAACATACACAAATATGCCCACACCTGATAAAATGAAGTTTTTAATTGCTTTTCTTATATCTGACAGTAGAAATGTTATCAGATTTTTGTGTGTGCGTTTGAGTGTTATAACGGGATTGAAAGTTTGAAATTCATATCTGGCAAACCATACATTTTTACGCCCTTGATCTCTCAATAACTTTGATGGTCTGAACACAGTTCTTGTATCATATTTATTTCATTGGTGTAGTTAATTACTCATAGGAGTTTAAT
Organism: Chionoecetes opilio; assembly: GCA_016584305.1. Taxonomy (NCBI): domain Eukaryota; kingdom Metazoa; phylum Arthropoda; class Malacostraca; order Decapoda; family Majidae; genus Chionoecetes; species Chionoecetes opilio. The sequence continues at coordinate 341,847 of JACEEZ010020564.1, read as the reverse complement.
AGCATTTTCAAAATAACCAAAAAACACAAAAAAGAAGTATACTTTTTGGAAAAATATAAAGCCACAAATAATTTTTCTTGTCTCAATTGTTGGTACATGGTGTCGCCTAATTCTGTACATACATATCAGACCGCAGCCCAATAATGAAAAAAATCCCACAAAAAACGACCGTGTCCCCTTACATACAAGTACAGACCTCACTGAATACTGATGTCGCTGCTCAAAGCAAATTTGGTGCCGTGCCAGACTACAAGTCTAACCCGGAGACCAGCCTGGTTTGGCTTTCAATGCAGGGAAGCAGCACACAATAAAGCAAGGCCGGCTACGATATAAGTCCCACCGCCCAAAAATAGATAACACTGCCACACTGGCATGTAAAAATATAAAAGAGTCCACGAAGAGGCTTTTAACAGCTGGAAGGATCACCTCAGGCGAAAGCTTGAGATGATCCTTCTGTCAGCTGGGCTCTAAGGATTGGTCGAGCGCATTAACAACAACAGTCATTTCTCGTGCCGACAGCATCCCACCGCTGACAGCAATGATGCTCTGTAGTCACAGTCACCGGGGTAACTGTTCCGATGTTGCCTACCACCTTCGTCTCCAAGATGACATTCCTGACCCAGGACGTGACCTCCGCATTTCCTGTTCTAACAGGCCGCCCTAGGGAATATCACCATTACCACGAAGGAGGTGTTGCAACAACTTCAACAAGTTGATCCGCAAGAAAGCGCTGGGACCAGATAGCATCAGCCTCACCTGCTAAAAGATGGCACACCTGCCTGTGCCTCTTGCTACCATCTCCCCCGGGGGCCTTATATCTCAGCAGTGGCCTCTCATTGAAAAAAAATAAAAAAAGTGGCGTGAGTCTGTGCTATCCACAAAACGAATAGCAGAGACGATCCTCAAAACGACCACCCATTTCCCCCTCTCTCCGTGTTGGGAAAGTTTTTTGAGTCCAGCATTGCCTCCAAATCCCAAATTCTTTGACGCTCACCGCTTAACTAAACTCACGGCAATCGGTTTCCGACAGGATAGATCCGCAGCAGGTCTTTTCTCTCGTGCACTCAGCAGCCGGAACCACTCCCTAGATCGGGGCGAAGACACCTTCGTTTGTCGCCCTTGACATCCGCTGTGTCCTTTAATAGAGGGTGGCATCAGACCAAGCTGAGAAGCGCTGGGGATCTGCAGTGACCTGTTACATCTCCTCAAGAAAACCTCCTACGGCAGGACTCTGCACGTGTGGTGAATGGTCACACCTCCACTTGAAAACCTTATAAATCAATCTGTCCTCAGGAAGTGTACTCGGGGCCATTACTATTTGCCCCGCGTGTTCGGGACATTCTAGCCCTGATCCAGACTGGCTTAGTTCAGGGCGGACTCCTGTTTTTTCACGGGCGGCTAGACCGGGTTGGAACAGGCTTGCATGGGCCAGAAGAGAGAGCAGGACCGCCTCGGCCCGGGGGGATGCGAAACATGGCGCATGCACATACAGTCAGCGGGTAAGACGTCCGGAAGCGTCTCGTGCATAGCTGAAAGTTACATGAAACACCATATGGCCGACCATAAAGTACTTAAGTAATTTCACGTAAAAATTTCAATATTCGCAATTTTGCTGGAAACACAAGGGAAATTAATGTACCGTCAATGACACTAAGTCGCCACTGTACTATGTCAACAGGCCCCATATATTACGATGTTAGCATACTACAGACTTGTATGTGTCACTGAAGACATGCATGTATAGTGTATGTAGATAAGTAACTACGTCCTGTGCACGTGTCTTCAGTGCACATACCAGTTTTAGTGATGCTAAAACGCGTAATGTATGTCCCCCTCGCGACGATTTGTGCAGTGGTTACTATAGATATGTTATTGCGGTAAATGAATGAGATATCATCATTCAATTTTTCATAGTCCCATCACTGGCCTACTTGACTTCCCATTTGGAAGTCAAAGTAGCAGGATTGACTATGAAAAATTAGCTCAAAGTACGATATCAAAATTGTAGCAAATCAGGCAATATTTTGTAGTGCTTAAATTTTATCAGAACATTTGCCTTACGTTATTTTCAAGAGTATATCAGCGCCAGTCAGTAGAACACGAATCATTGAGACCACATTAATTGCAAAAGGCAAAACTTGGCATGATTAATACGGCTAATAACCGTACTCCACCAGTAATGGCCTCTATATCGGAAATCCCCAGGAGTGATGCCAAGTGCCTATATATAAACGAAGGATGGTTATATAGGTTAATATGTATAGTAAACGTTTGCATGGTTGCGACGGTCTGCAATATTGTGTTGCTTGAAATTTTTTTCTCCGTCCATCTATAAACCTGACTCTCATCACAACAGAATGATACCACGGTTCACCTTTCATATGCCAACTAGGAGGTCTTACCTGACTCACATTAAAGACCTCTTTGTTTGGTCTTTGGGGGAGGGGAGGTAAAGCTTGCAGGACGGTAGACGCCATTGATCCCCCACCAATAGGAACGACGAATGGGACGGGGCCAGTCTAGATGTTTTTTCGCGAGCACCGGACCGGCCTGGTAACGTCGCGAAAACGCACTATATGACGTCTACGTAATGTCATCCTGCCGCTGGATTTCCATAAGGCAAGACGTACGCACGACTGGTACAATAAAATTTACCTGTGAGAGGAGTGGTCCCCCACAACCCAGTCGATCGCAATACACCGGCACTAGCAGAGCATCGCCTCCTAGGGCAAGAGATGGCAAGTCCTTTGCAATTTGGTCCTTGGTCCTTCAAGACCTTTTGGCACCAGACAGATGCAGTCAACTGGGGCCAACCCCATTCTCCTGTAAGACAGAGATCACCTCCAGAAGTCAGTCGCTTGCTTGGGGGCTGAGTTCGACTCTGGCCTCACGGACACCAGCCACGTCCGGAAGGTCGCCAATGAATGCTGCCTGGAAACTGAGCTGCATATGACGCGTTGTGCCTCTTCTGGACGCTCAAGGAGTCGGGCTGCACACTCAAAAGTCACAGTCCGCTCCCTGATGGATGACTGCAACTCCCATTGTCCTCCTGCTCCAGTCATACCTCGGGCTTCCTTGATCGGTTCAAGCAAGCCCAGCGGCTGGGCCCTGCTGAAAGCCACCGAGGCTGCTGCTCGGATCCTTCACTCGCCATCAGCCCGTGTGACTGGCAGGCAGTGTTCGTCCATATACATTGTACAAGGCTCACATGATGCAACTCCTGCAACTCGCATCGCTGCGCCTCAACCCACGGGCACCGCCCTCCTATCTCCCTGCGGCCCACAACATTCGCCATCAGTGACTGTGCCCTTCGCGAGGACGGAACATTACCTCCGCCCCTTCCTCCCGCGTTATGGACGACTGTTGCACAACTTAGTGCGCGACCGACCTGCGTTTCACAACGTCTCTTGCAACGTCTTAAAATCGTGGGCAAGCGGAACTAACTCAATACAACGTGTAATAAATAATAATGACTATAAACATTTGTATGATATAAAGGTTAATAGTATGTGATTATTATACTTTATTTATCTCAGGTGGTCAATTGTGCATATCAATGTATTATTATACGTTCTTTATAGTTCTGTAGTGTAATTTGCAATATTAGTAGAATTCTTTATATCCGCGCGTATTCGTTTATATTAGTGCTTACTATTACTTTTTTTCAATATTTGTTTCAATATTGATATGATAAGATTTGATACTGCTACAGGATAGTCCTTGGCGTCCCAGCCTGGAACTTAGCACTTAATCCTCTGTTTTTACCTAATGGTACAGTTTCAATAAATAAAAGAGAGAGAGAGAGAGAGAGAGAGCAGCGAGAGAGAGAGAGAGAGAGAGAGAGGATAGAGAGGAGAGAGAAGAGAGAGAGAGAGAGAGCAGAGAGAGAGAGAGAGAGAGAGAGAGAGAAAGAGAGAGAGAGAGAAGAGAGAGAGAGAGAGAGAGAGAGAGAGAGGAGAGAGAGAGAGAGAGAAGAGAGAGAGAGAGAGAGAGAGAGAGAGAGAGAGAGAGAGAGAGAGAGAGAGAGAAGAGAGAGAGAGAGAGAGAGAGAGGAGAGAGAGATAATGCTTTTGAGTTGACAACTTCCCCATGTTCCCTTATAGAAGTATGCTGAAATGATGATGCTGGAGTGTTGGTGCCGGGTGGTGTGGTGGTGTTGGTGTGTTGGGTGGTGTGTTGTATGTTGAGTTGTTGTTTGTTGTTGTGTGGGGGTGTTTGGTGGTGTTGGTGATTTGTTGTTGTTTGTTGTGTTTTGGTGGGTTTGGGGGGGTAGTGGTGGTGTTGTTGTGGTGGAGGTGGTTGTGGAGTGTGGTTGTGTGGCGGTGACATATCAATCAATCAATACATTGGGGCATACGCCGTGTGGCACTCGTCTCGCCCACCCACGTACGCCACTCCCGGGTTACCACGCGCGGTCCCCATGCAGGCTCCTTTCCCATACCAACAATCTCACGACAAGAAACATAACTTGCCCCAGCCACGAGCGCTTGTAGGCGCCCCCTTGGCCTCCTCCGCGCCGAATTGTCTCATACAGATACAACCCCGATGGGAAGGATCGGTTTCAGGGTAGCGTGCCACATGCCCATATAGCCAAAGTTGGCGCTGCGGACTATGCAGGTAATAGGTCTCGATTATTCTCCACGGTGCAATCGGCGGATTTTGACACGTAATGATCCCACGATACCCCAATGATCTGCGAGAACACTATTACCGAAAGGCTCGATTGTCTCTTCAAATCGCTCTTTAGTGTCCTATGTATACTCCACAACCATAGAGTAAGACAGTTGATCACAAGCGCTTGAAGATCCGATCTTTGTCGTCCTGTCACGGTACCGACAACGCCAAATACTCCTGCTGGGCGAGTCCATAACACGTGTGGTTATGCAATCCGCCGTAGACTTCCTTGACGTGACCCCACCGTCCCATTAGACTTGCGCTACCACGTTTTTGTAACAATTTTCGCAAGACTCCTGTCCTCGCCGCACTCATGACAGACTGTTACTGTTGTCATCTAGTAGGCTCCAAACACCTTGGCCTTGTCTGTAAGCCAGGACCCTCACTGTCCCAAAGGCTTTGCCCCTCTGCAGCGTCCTCGAGAGCCATCACCAGGGCCTCCAGCGACTCAGCCAAAGGTTACTGCATATCGCAAATATAAGATCATGATCTTGGTGTGCGGGGATGCTCCACAATCACTTCGATCTACAACTTTGCCATATACCCAAGTCGCATACAAGTGTTGAAAAGTGATGGTGCAAGGACGCACCCTTGCCTCACTCCTGTTTCACAGGAAAGAAGCTGAACACACCTACCCCGCACTTGCACAGCACTCTCAGTCCCAGAATACAGACGCAGTACCAAACCAATAGTCCTTGCAGAATCCAGCGAAGTCGCAGAAGATAGCACAGAGTGACTCACGATGCACTGATGTCAACGCCTTCTTGAGATCAACATAGGTCTTCAAGCATCCCCTGTCGAAACTCCGTCAGCTTTCACCATGACACAAGCGCTCTGGTGGTGACAGGCGAATTCAATTCCCACAATCTAGGTATATACATCCCCTATATATTGCGCACACACCCCCAACACACACACACACACAGCACACACACACACACACACACACAACACACACACACTACACACACACTAACTAATGAAGCATGATCAATGAGGATAAATAGACAAGCAGTCTGTGTGTCGCCATTAACTTGAGAAGCTGTGTGTGTGTGTGTGTGTGTGTGTGTGTGTTGTGATTTAGTGGTGTTGTGTGTGTGTGTGTTTTTGTGTGTGTGTGTGTGTTTGTGTGTGTGTGTTGTGTGTGTGTGTGTGTGGTGTGCTGTACAGTCTCAACATAGTCCAGACACACTCCATCAGTAATCCAAGGAAGCGGCGCCAAGAGTCCCTCCCAAAACTGAGCGTCTTTTCCTCTCGACTGAGAAAGTGACTCGAGGCTAACCTGTAAGTTTATATAATTCTCGTACTTTTATTTCAGAGACGAGGAGTGTAGTGCCTGAATAAAGGTAGACCCGTTGGAGGAGGAGGAGGAGGAGAGAGGCGAGGAGAGACTAAGGGGAAGGAAGCCAAAAGCAGATGGGTAACGGTTTAAAGAATTTTTAAGATTGATGACCGGGATCAGGATGAGTTCAATCTTCTGCATGCTGAGAAAGTGATCCAAGTACAAGGAAATAGGTTGGCTCAAAGTTCTAGCGATCTCATTCACGACAGTTTCACATGTATCGAACATTCAATTACACATGGGGCCTGAAATTTCAAAATCTACACTGTACTCGTTCGATCTGAATGAAAAAATGAACTACACTGTCTAGTCTGCTTGAATCATACTAAGATTTTCCTTAATCTCAAATGAATAATAACTTAATGTGTGGTGATCAATTATGTAAGAAAAATACTTTTTGCTCTAATTACCTTTTAACGTGGCTTCATATGTACGGTTTTTGCATGACTTGCTGAAAATACTGTAATCACTATTGTTCGTGCGTTGCGTGCGTGCGTGCGTGCGTGCGTGCGTGCGTGGCGTGCCGTGGCGTGCGTGCGTGCGTTCGTGCGTGCGTGCGTGCGTGCGTGCGTGCGTGCTTCGTGCGTGGCGTGCGTGCGTGCGTGCCGTGCGTTGCGTGCGTGCGTGCGTGCGTGCGTGCGTGCGTGCGTGCGTGGCGTGCGTGCGTGCGTGCGTGGCGTGCGTGCGTGCGCGTGCGTGCGTGCGTGCGTGCGTGCGTGCGTGCGTGTGTGTGTGTGTGTGGTGGTGTGTGTGTGTGTTGTGTTGGTTACCATAATATCGTGGAGAGAAGACTGTCGCTCCTGCAGGGGTGGCGACGTTTAAGGAAGAGTGGATTAAGGACAAAATGGTTCCCAACGAGACATTCATCGAATACATATCAATGAACTGAAGCGACCGAAATGTAGCAGCAGGGCGGTGGCGGAAGGTTCAGGCATGTCTTTTCATGTTTGGATTCTGTTTACCGCCGTCGCCGCTCCGTCTGTCCCCTTTTGTATAGTGCAAGTGGCCTTAGTGTGACCGTACTTGTTTGAGGCATGTACGGGGATGGGTGGATGTTGGGATGGAGAAAGAGGTGAAGGGCGGGAGGGAGAAAGAATAAGGGTTTGGTAAAGGTGACCACGTTTGTAGCCTTGTGATGAGTTAGTAAACAAAAGACCTTCCGCCGTAAACTTTCACACGTCGACAACGGGTAGGATAAAGCACCGCTTTCCAACTCTCTCAAGGGGAGGGAGAGAAGGGTGACTGTACAAGATCGGGCGTCAGACTGAGGGGAAAGGAAGGGCGCGGCTGTTGCGCATGGCCCCGCCCCTGATGGCGCCCAGATGTCTCACAAGTGCAATGGAAGCGGTATATTTCTGATCTTTCTATAATTTCTGATTGGGGCAAAGCAAACCTGTTTGTTCATGCCTCAAAACCCAGTGTTTCTTCACTATCTACTCGACAAAACCTACCAGATACCTATCCCCTCTTCTCAATGACACTCAACTGTCTCCTTCTTCTACCAATGAACATCTAGGACTATCCTTTTACTAAAATTCTGAACGGGGAAATCTCACATCTCATATCTTGCTAAAACAGCTTCTAAGAGTTAGGTGTCTGTTGCGTCTGCTCCTTTTTTTCATCCCTCCCCACTTGCTTGCTCCCTCTACAGGGCCTTATCCGCCCATGTATGAGTATTCTCACATGTTTGAGGGGATCCACTCATACAGCTCTCCTAAACAGGGTGAGTCAAAAGCTTTTCGCTCATCAACTCCTCTCCTCTGGACTGACTGGTCTTCATCTTAAATCACCGCCGCAATGTTTGCTTCTCTTGCTCTTCTTTCTACCGTTATTTTCATGCTCACTGCTCGTCGAACTTGCTAACTGCATCCTCCACCCTCCCGCGGGCCGCGCTGGCCGGACTGTCTACTCATGCTCATCCCTTCTGTCCATCTTCCTAATGCAGAGTAATCATATCGTTTACTCTTTCATCCCTTGCACTGGTAAACTCTGAACTCTCTTCCTGTTTCTATTTTTTCCACTTTCCAAAGACTTAAATCTTTTTAGAAGAAGAGTACAAGACACCTCCCGAACTAAATTGGCTCACAACCCTCTTTTTATATATTTCCTCTTACTGTCTTCTTTATAGGGACTGGCCACTAAGCGGGCTTTGTGTTACCCATTTTTGTTGTGGCCCTTGCCATTCGTCCGCCTCCGTGTGCAGTGCTAGCGTGCCTGGCTAGCGAATCTGCGGGCCCTGGTTCATCCCTGGGCGGGGCAAGTTGGTGACCAGCCTACCCACTGTTCTCCCTTCCTTTCGGGGTGGATAAATGGGTACCTGAGTAACCTGGGGAGGTATACTGTTTTAACCCGGGATGCCACACTAGCCCTGTTCCCGGTAACGGTTTTCATCACCACACAGGCTTCTAAGGGCTAATGCCACGGAGATGAGCACCGCATGCCACGCGCTAGCTTTAGCGTATGCTCCCATCTTTACCTTACCTACCTTGCAGTTCCTTGTGATGTAAAAAAAAAAAAAAAAAAAAATACAGGCAACTGCGGAGAATCCACTCACCAACAATGTGTACAAACCCACTACTACACCGTGTGTGTGTGTGTGTGTGTGTGTGTGTGTGTGTGTGTGTTGTGTGTGTGTGTGTTGTGTGTGTGGTTTGTGTGTGTGTGTGTGTGGTTGTGTGTGTGTGTGTGTTGTGTGTGTGTGTGTGTGTGTGTGTGTGTGTGTGTGTGTGTGTGTGTGTGTGTGTGTGTGTGTGTGTGTGTGGTGTGTGTGTGTGTGGGTGTGTGTGTGTTAGTGTGTGTGTGTGTGTGTTGTGTGTGTTGTGTGTGTGTGTGGTGTGGTAGTGTGTGTGTGTGTGTGGTGTTGTGTGTGTGTGTGTGTGTGTGTGGTGTGTGTGTTGTGTGTGGTGTGTTTGTGGTGTGTGTGTGTGTGGTGTGTGTGTGGTGTGTGTGTGTGTGTGTGTGTGGTGTGTGTGTGTGTGTGTGGGTGGTGGTGTGTGTTGGTGGGTGTGTGTGTGTGTGTGTGTGTGGTGTGTGTGTGTGTGTGTGTGTGTGTGTGTGTGTGTGTGTGTGTGTGTGGGTGTGTGTGGTGGGGGTGTGTGTGTGTGTGTGTGTGTGTGTGTGTGTGTGTGTTGTGTGTTGTGATGTGTGTTGTGTGTGTGTGTGTGTGTGTGTGTGTTGTGTGTGTGTGTGTGTGTGTGTGTGTGTGTGTGTGTGTGTGTGTGTGTGTGTGGTGTGTGTGGTGTGTGTGTGTGTGTGTGTGTGTGTGTGTGGGTTGTGTGTAGTGTGTGTGGTGGTGGTGTGGTGTGTGGGTGTGTGTGTTGTGTGTGTGTGGTGTGTGTGTGTGTGTGTGTGTGTGTGTTTGTGTGTGTTGTTGTGTGTGTGTTGTGTGTGTGTGTGTTTGTGTTGGTGTGTGGTGTGTGTGTGTGTGTGTGTGTGTGTGTGGTGTGTGTGTGTGTGTGTGTGTGTGTGTGTGGGTGTGTGTGTTGTGGTGTGTGTGTGTGTTGTGTGTGTGTGTGTGTGTGTGTGTGTGTGGTGTCCCGGAGAGGGAAGATAATAGTCCACATGGGAAAGCATTAATTGCGTTGAACGAAGGTAACCTTTGTGTAATGCCTCATCGGTACCATGCAAAAACATACACTTGAAAACCACCCACAATCAGAAAACAAAACTAAACGAACACGAATCACCGATGAATAGTATTGATGTAAATTTCTTAGTATCAGGAAAACAGATCGGAGATATCAAAGTCTGGAAAATACTCGGGAAAATAAATAAAGTGTGCATCGTCCTGGAAGGTTTCAGACCACGCGAACCCTGTTCTTTTTTCACGAATTTGTGGAGCGAGACATGAACTTTTGGTGTTCGGGTTGCCTGTTGACTTAGCCGCCGCCGTTTGGACAGTTGGTGGTGTGTTAGTGATGTGTGCCCTGGAGAGGAGGAGGAAGGGGAGAAGGAGGATATGGGAGAAGGTATTGATGTTTTTTTACATGACGGAACTTGCTATGTGGAAACAGCAGGTATAATGGAATGAGCGGGATCCACAAGACGAGTGATGGTGATGAAAAGAGGAGGAGGAGGAGAGGAGGAGGAGGTAGATGAGGGATGAAGAAGGAATGGATTGGAAGAGAGACATGGGACTCATCTATAAAGAAAACTGTTAAGATGGCCATACAAATTTATATACATATGAAGCCCAGAATAAGACTGACAACGAGATCTAACACCTTTTTTTTAATGGGGGGAACTTACGAGAAGCTGAACATGACGCTGTCAAGGAAACATGTAATATAGACAAGTACATAGAGCAATCTAAGATAGCTCAAGCGAGAGGGATAGAAAAAAACGAAACAGAATAGACGGAGCATACGTATGGGAGAGGATACCTAGAGCATAGCGAGGTGAGCAGCGAGACAGTCAGGTAGAAACACAGAGTGTATTTACCCTACCCTGAACCTTATTGCTCGCTCCTGGTCTTGCTACGATGGGATGGAGATGGGAGTAGGGACGAGAACGGGCTACTAATAAGACGGGTTGATCTCAAGTGACAGACACTCTACAATATTCGTATGGTTGTATTCCATCCATGCACTAGTGATAAAACTGTATTCTTTGAGAATATATCCAATATAAAGGTATAAGTGTTTTCCTGTGCAAACCTTGGGTTGACATTATAATAGATATGATATTATCTAGACTTTCTGACCGGCTCGGAAGCAACACGCAAGAGAGTACAAACTGGATATGCCGAATGTAGTAAATTATATATCTAAAACTGTTTACAGTTACCCAGGAGCTGGAAACAGTATAGTGGTGATAAGTGATGAGGGAGCGTAACAGTGTAATGGTGCCCCGGGGATTGTAGGGGCGAGAGACTACAGGCAGTGGAAAGGATGTAGGAAGCGCCGAGAGATTGTAAGCCGAGGAGAAAGAGATAGAAGGGATGAAAATGAGGGAAAGGAACGTTATGAGTTTTTGTTTTTTTTTTTTTTTTTTTTAAACAGCACAGAAGGATGCATTCGAAACAACGTAAGAGAACAGTGACCACATGTTTTAGGAGTTGTCGAAGGAAGAGAGAAGAGAGAGAAGAGAGCGAGAGAGAAGAGAGAGAGGAGAGAGCGAAGAGAGAGTCAGAGAGGAGAGAGAGAGAAGAAGAGAGAGAGAGGAGAAAGAGATGTGTTTGTTTAAACAGGAAATCACGAAGCAGGGCGTGTGAGGTGATGACGGAGGGGCGTCTGTAGGGTTGTGAAGCAAAGATGTAAATGGACACAAGGAAAAGCAAACAGGAAAAGAACGACGTAAAAGCAGTCAGTGTCCTTATTGGTGACTTATTGTCCCTTAAAAAATACATTATAACGCGTACCAGAGTTTCACGTGTAATGAAAATAGACAATCACGTAGATATATCTTGTAGTAATAAATCTGTGAATGATTAAGACCGATGGACAGAAAGAGTCGCAGCAGACAAGGGACATGAGGGTTCTTGAGGGCGGTAAGAGACCTTCATTCACTCAGCCTCGTGGGAAGGGGATGGGGAATGCACGCCTCTCCCAATCCCCCGCAAGCTTTTGTGATCCTCCTGAAATGTATTTAATACTTCTTTAAGCTCTATGTATATGTGTGTTATATTTTGCAAACAAAATTTGGTATACACGATTCTTGCTGCTTGTCACACGTGCTGCTTGTCACACGTTATTACATTCTTACTCATGTTATTTTCATCTTAAATAAGCCTCATGAAACTACGGCATGATTTTTCATCTCGATTCACATTACTACGACATATTAAAATTAAACTTAAAAAATTGTTTGTTTTTTACATTTTGCCTATAGCGCTTGTAGGCAGTGACATTCAGGGCTCGGATGGTAGGCCCTGAAGGTTCACTTGAGGGCTGTAATGGTTGGCCCTCGCCCGTGGTGGCGCAGGCAGGATTTGTATTGTAACGCCTATGATTAGAGGCTCATGCTGCCCCCCTGTGTCCTCCGATGCAATCGCAATCGAAGGTAGAGTTAATGGGCAGCATGTGGGTGTTCTTAGGCCACTCGACGGTGCATACATTTTTTAGTGGATTTTGGTTCTCATCGGGGATCGAACTCGGGTCACCGAGAACGCCACTCGGAGACTATTGATTCCCCAAATATGAGGATTAAATATGAGAACCGTCCCAAGATTATTCGTTAGAGTTCTGGAGGGATATTACGAGAAAAAAACCCATCCTATAGCTCACTATTTTTCTATTCTCCTGGCATTCCTCTGAACCTCCTTACTCAAAAAAACAATATCCCCATAGTAATAAGACACCACACCACCACCCTCGAGGAAATAATTGTATACGGAATTGCCAAATTAGTCCCTCCCCCACCCCCCTTCGCCCCCAACTGCTGCTTCTTGCCACACTCCACCACTAACTTGATACCCCCAATATAGTAAACGAAAATAATAGGTTTCATGCGGAAAAACAATTTGTAATATCGCAGAGAAAAAATAACACAATTTACGCATATACGTATTAAAGATCACGTGACCTCGACTCTTAAGAACCACGTATACGTAAGTATGTGTATTTACGACATAAAAGTGAACATTCAGTAACTAAAATTTCCATAGCATGTATACGAATAGCCATGAGGGAGATACAGACACATTGATATGATAGAAACTTATTCATCACTACGTTGATTTTATTTTATTTTCCTTTTTTTGGAGGCGGGTAGATTTTGTACTCTCCCATGAACCCCACAAGACGTCCCAACCACCAACACACGAGACCACTAGAAAAATACACATACATGTGGTATAACGTGAAGGACATGAAGGATACGGAGGTTGAGGAGTCACAAGGAAGGAGGAGTACAATAGGGTAGACAGTCACCCAACCAATTTAGACCTGTTCAGAAAACAATTTTTTCCTATTTTTATACCCTCCTGCACGGTTTCCAATCTTTTTGACCGGGAAAAAGCCCAAAAATTAAACCATTATAACCCAAAAATTCAAAAACGTTTGCCTCAGAAGCATGAAGTTTATCCAACACGTTTTCTGAACGCCTTTTTCGGAGCATTTTGATGTTTTTTTTTCCCCTTTTTTTTTACCAAAATGGGCATAAGCAGGTTAAGCGTTTAATGTGACTGAAACATAAATCATAAAAACATTTATGGAAATATTACTGTATATTTACAGAAAAATTTTTTAAAAAAAATTAAACAAAATATAATTTATTTCCTCTATCCAAAAATTCAAAAAGGGTTTTAGCAGACATCAAGGTCTGTTTGTTTGTTGCAACTGTTGAAACCTCCCCTAAACAAATCCAGAATATTTCCAAATAACTTCACTAGGGGCAGTAAGAAAGGAGCTCCGAGGACCAAATTTTACATCTCAAACCTCCACCTGCGTCCAAAAACAAGCGTCCCCCGCCCTGCTACTAGATCTCTACAAAAACCTTCCTGATCGGCTACCCATCCCCGCATCAGGGGCTCCCGTTACCCACCAACAGACAGGCCTTCCATATTCCCCCTCCATCTCCAGAGTTTCCCAAAAATACAGGGAATCCTAACACAAACCTCGCCAATAAAACAGTGGAGGCTATACCCCATTCTGGCAGATGGCTAGGATCAAGACCATGCCCAAATAAAATGCGCGCAGCATTTCATGACCTTCACAAAAAGCACAGGATCTAGAAAGGAATAAAGGTAGAACAGGTGCCCCTGGGGGGAAAGGAGTGCCTTTTCCGGGAATGATCCCCTGTTCGAAATAGGATTTCGATGCCATCCGGAAAATAAGAAAACCACTGCTATAAAGGGGAGAAAAGGGGAAAGGGACATGGGTTTTCAAACCAGGATCGAAGACGAGAGAAGGCCCCAATTCGGGTCAGCAAATATTTAGCCAGGCCCCCAGCGCAAGCAGGAGGGCTGAAAGACTGCGCAGAGAGAGGAACAAGATATGAATTTGCCCAAAAAAATTTCTAAAATTTTTCAGCTGCCACAAGCGAAGGACTGCTGCTGATGTGTTCCCCTGGGCTGCCCCAAAACGACAGTAAAGGGAATGCAAGGAAAATGGATTACCAAAAACCTCGTCCTGGATGTTCACTCACCAAGACACTGTGATCTCACTTTTCCCCCAGGAGGGTCAGGGATTGTGTTGACATCTCGTACCTGATCGTTGGGGATTGTCTGACAATAAGTGACACCCTTAGTCTCTGCTACATTGAAGGCTGGGGGAGCGACTGGACAGTTTGTCATCTAAACCTCAAAACGAGAGGGGAAACAGGATGCTGACAAGGTCCCACATCACCCAGGAGTCATGGCAGCATTTAGCGGGACCCTCCCAAGTATGCTGCTCTCCACTGGGATGGCAAGATGCTGAGAGATGCCCGGGGGAAGTGATCCTGGGACCACGTCAGAGATCTGGCTGTGCTTGTTCAGGACCCCTGCTATCCTGAGGCAAGTACGGGAGTACCATGATAGACAGCTCAACAGGAACGGCTCAGGCAGAGGCACCCTGGATTTGCTGGAGGCATGGGGGCTTACTGAGTTGATCCTGCCCTTGTGTTTGACACAAGGGCCCAGAAACGGGGGAGACATGGGGAGCTCCCAAGCTTCGGGAGAAACAGCTTACGGAGGTGTTTCTACCTCCCTGCAGACACCCCTTCTAAAAGTCGGGTTGGGGCCCTGTATGGGAAATCTGTTTGGAAAGGTCAAGAGCCCAGAGACCCTTTGGGTTAAAGCACTTCAAGGACTTTTTGGACAGATTTTCCCACAGAAAACCCTACAACCCTGTCCATCAAAAAAAATGGTTGAAAAAAAAGAAAAAAGAGTGAAAAGGAAAATACTACAGGAAATCCTGAGTCGGAGAACCTCCAGAGCTGACTACCGTGAGATGGCTAGCTTACCTGATGCCCTTGGAACACGCGGAAATCCACTGGGTCCCGGGAGCCATTCTCAGGCCAGGTGGTGGCCAAAACCTTATTCTAAAGATGTTCATGTTTGCTGACAGCGGAGTACGATGAAAAATGTTGTGAAGCTGAACGGCCTCAACCTTTTCCTAGGACTTTTTCATAACCCATGTGGATGTCATCTACACTTGTGCGATGCCCTGCAAATGATCTGCAATTCTGAAGGACATATGAAGTTAAAGAGAACAGATCCAAGATTGCTAGGCAGTGCTACAAAAACTTGAAAAACCCCAAGGGTACCCACACAAGAGGTTGTGCCGTCGCTCTCTTCGGGAGCAGACCGTGGGCAAAAAAAGCAGGACATTTTCTGCCAAACTGCCGCCACTGAGAAGCCAATAGCTTCAGACGAGGGAAACCTATGTTCCTCAGGTTACAGCCAAGAGACTCTGGCTGATCTAGTTGGTCCAAGAGTCTCTTCTGCTTGAACCCTTTGGGATTGAGTTACTGGCTTTTGCAACCGTGGCGACATGGCCAGGGAGTGTGCCCACAGCAAGGCCCCCGGGAAATTCAGCAATGTAAAAGTAGTGAAAGACATTGTGAGGGGGAGCAAAATATGACTGATTTTGCAAACATCATTTCCCCAAAATTCCAGCAAAAACAGTACCTTTTCAAAAATGTGGAATCAACCCTGAGGATTTGATAGCTTCAAAAGCAAACTCTGAAAAAAAACTGTGAAGTGTCCCTTTTGACTAGACAATAATTTTCTGCCACTTTAAAATAGTTTTTAGGTCTTTGTCAACTTTTTTTTATGTCAAAATTTAATATTTATGAAATTTATATGAAAATTTTTAGAAAATTTTGTTTTTTTCTGGTATGATGTTTTTTTTTTCGAATGTTTACTTTGGGTTGTTTTTTTTTTAGAAAAAAATATTAAAAAGCCAATTTTATACCCAATTTTTTGTTCTACCCAATTGTAACAAAAGTCTCAGGTGAAAAAAAATCTGGCGGAAGGCAAAATTAGGCGCTTTTCTACTGTCGCGGGCTTAATAAGTTGAGGTCCAATGAGGGAGAAGTTCCGACATTTAGCTCAAAATGGTTGTGTTTTCCTTTTCCAGGTAAAAAGCATGGAAACCCCGCAGGGGGGTATAAAAAAAGGAAAAAAAATTTTTTTTCTGAACAGGTCTACGAGTCAACCAGCAATTTCCCCAAAGGGGGTGTAGGTTTGTGAGACTTTAGCTGAATAATTACCCGAGGGGGGGCCCTGCGGATGGAAAAGGGGGAAAGGGGGGTCTAAAAAAAAGAGAAAAGAGGAGGAGAGAAGAAGGAGAGAAGGGGAAAGGGGAAGGGAAAAAAAAGGAGGAGAGAGAGAGAGAGAGAGGAGAGAGAGAGAGAGAGAGAGAGAGGGGGGGGGGGGGGGAGGAGAGAGAGAGAGGGGAGAGAGAGATAAAGAGAGAGAGAGAGAGAGAGAGAGGGAGAGAGAGAGAGAGAGAGAGAGAGGATAGGGGAAAAGGGGAGAAGAGAAAAGAGGGGGAGAAGGTGGAGGAAAAAAAAGGGAGGGAAGAGAAGAAAAGGAAAAAAAAGAGGGGAAAGGAAGGAAAAGAGGAAAGAAGAATGGAAGGGGAAAAAGGGGAAGAGGAGGAAGGAGAGGGAAGAGGAGGAGGAGGAGGGAGGGGAAGAAGGAGGAAAAAATAGGGAAAAAAAAAGGGAAAAAAGAAAAAACAAAAGGGGGGGGGAAAGAGGGAAGGGAGAGAAGAAGGGAAAAGGGGGAAAGGAAAAAAAGAGGGGGAAATGATAAGCCCACAATTTTTTCCCCTTTATCAAAAGGCTTTTTTTTTTACCCCCCCCCTTTTAAAATAAAAATTTATTTTTTTTAGGGGAAATATTTTTAGTTTTTTTTTTGAAAGGGTTTAAGGGGTAAATTTTGATTGACCCCTTTTTTTCCCCCCCCTTTTTTTTTTACTTCACCTCTCTCTCCCCTAAAAAATCCCCTTTACTTCCATTTATACCGATTTCATATTCCTTTTTCCCTTTCCCTTTTCCTTTTTATAAATTTTTTAAATTTTTCGCTTCTTTTCGCTATTTTTTTTTATTTTTTTTTCTAGTCTCTCCTTTAAAAGTTTCTTCTTCTTATACATATCCCTTTTTTATATTCTCTCTTTATCCCCTTTTTTCCCTTTTTTCCCTGTTTTCTTCCCCCTTTTCCCCCCCTTTTTTTTTCGACTTTATTTGCAATAAAAACACCTTCTTGAACTGAATTTTTGGTTGTGTTGTCCTCCTTTTAATCATTTGTAGTTTTTTTTTTCCTCCCCCCAAAAGCAATGGGGTTTCATTTACATCAAATTTAACCATAAGCTTTTTTCATAGTTTCACTGCTTACATCCACTCCACCACAACGCGCCTACACACATCATGCAACAAACTCTCTCCCCTCTCGCGCTCGCCTCGTTCTCGCGCTCGCCGCTCTCCGCCCCCGCTCGCCCCGCCCCTCCGCCGCCCCCCTCGCTCTCGCTCGCTCTCGCGTCGCTCTCGCGCTCGCTCTCGCTCTCGCGCTCGCTTTTGCGCTCGCTCGCTCTCCCTCCCCGCCCCGCCCTCGCTCCCCTCCGCCCTCCCCGTTTTGGCTCGCTCCTCGTTTCGCGCTCGCCGCTTCCCTCTCGCGCTCCGCTCTCTCCTCTCCCCCCTCGCTCTCTCGCTCTCCGCCCCTTTGCTCTCTCGCTTCCTCGCTCTCTCGCTCGATCTTCGCTCCCTCCCCTCTCTCGTCTCTCGCTCTCTTCGCCTCTCGCTCTCTCGCTCTCTCGCTCTCTCCCCCCCCCCCCCCCTCTCTCCTCTCTCCCCTCTCCCTTCTCTCTCACACACACACTTGTGTATCCTTGTGTACACCACACAACACACACACACCACAACACACACACACACCACAACACACACACACACACACACACAAAAAAACACACACAAACCATACACCCTGGGGGAAAGGGGAAAATGAGAACAAATCAGTAAGAATGTCTGTTAAAAAGATTGATGTGTTTGTACAACATCACGAGGTGGGAAGAAAAAGAGGAGGAAGAAAAAAAAAGGGGGAAAAAAGAAACCCGGTGAAAGGGAATGAGGAAGTCTCGAGCGAGGAAAG
Organism: Chionoecetes opilio; assembly: GCA_016584305.1. Classification (NCBI taxonomy): domain Eukaryota; kingdom Metazoa; phylum Arthropoda; class Malacostraca; order Decapoda; family Majidae; genus Chionoecetes; species Chionoecetes opilio. The sequence continues at coordinate 323,815 of JACEEZ010020564.1, read as the reverse complement.
ATGTAGATAGGAAAGAAAAAGAAAACGGAAGGAATGCAAAAAAAAAAAAGAAAATATAGACGAGGGGGTGAAGAAGGAGAAAGAAAAGGATGAAAGAAGAAGTGCCATTTTTTCAAACATCGAAATATGAGAACCGATTTATATGGGAGTTATGTTATAGCGACTTTTAAACCAGATTTATTTCTTCCCGTTTTTTCTTTTACGATGTGATTTGGGTTTGTAGAGGGAAGTTTGGGTAGTTTTTGGGTAAAAAAAAGCAAAGGGGAAGGGGGGAAGATTGGGGGGGGTGATTTTCTGATTGTAAGTTGTGGGGATTTTAGTTTAGTTTTTGCCCAAATTTTTAAAATACATATATTATAAATTTTATACAAATTGATCTTAGGCATTAGTCCGCCCAGCAACAGCCCCCTGGCGGACAGAACATGTACAAATATTATAAATATATGAAGGGCGGCAATAATAAAATATATTTACAAATAAAAAAATGTTAACTACCCATAACAAGTACCCAAGTTGATTGATACAATTAAACACTAATTTTGCTACTGAAAATACTAATGATGTGAAGAATATTCATATTAATCCCTAATGTTTTGATTCTGTTGATGGAAAAAGTAAATCTTAAGTCTTTTTTTTAAATGTATTAAAATTGTTAATACTTTTCAATTGTTTGGTAAATTTGTTCCAAAAATTTAGGACCAAAAACAGTGCAGGGAATGTTTATATAATTGTTCGTGGTTGTGGACATATCAGGTCAATATGGTTCCCCGCGTACCTTGACTGTGGTGAAGAATTTTTAAATAATTTATTACTATCACTACTATCATTTATACCATTGTAAATTGTAAGTACAAGAAAATTTTTTTTTAAAAAAACTCAATTTCAGTAACCCTAAATCATAAAATATAAATCTGTATGATCATACTTGCCTTTAAGGTAATTGTTCTTATATTTTCTTTTGTGCAATGAAAACATCTTTTACAGTGGAAGGCCAAGTACATCCCCAGACGACAAACAGTAAATTATATATGGATAACATAAAGAATAGTATATGCTTCGCAAAGCTTCAGTCGTTAAGTTGTGCCTAATTCTGTATAAAATTCCAAAACATTTTTGATAAGTTCAAATTTTACAGATTGTATATGTTTTTTCCAATTTAAATTTTCGTCAATAATAACACCCAGAAATCTAATGAAAGTGACTCTCTGAATTCATTTTCTCCAAGGTAAACTGAGCCTAAAATATTGGGCAACAGAACGATTTTGAAAGAGTATATAATTAGTTTTTTTAAATGTTTACAGATAGTTATTAGCTAAAACCCATTTCGATATATTCTCTAGTTCACTTTAACTTTAACATGTAACTGATCTAATGCCCTATCTTTTAAAGAAGATTTGTGTCGTCTGCAAAATAACATAGCTGAAGTTATAACTGGCATTACAAATATCATTAATATATACCAAGAATAGTAAAGGCCCCAAAATTGACCCCTGAGGCACTCCCCTATTGGTACTTTTCAGCGTGGATATATTGTTGTTACAAAACAATGCTTGTTTCCTGTCTGTCAAGTAGTAGTGAATAGTTTAAGTGGTACACCTCTTATTCCCAAATTTTCAATTTTATCTAATAATATTTTATGATTAAGTGAGTCGAAAGCCTTAGACAAGTCTAGAAATATTCCTACAACATGAAATTTCCTTTCCAGACAGTTATACACTTCACTTGTGAATTTTGCTATTGCTTTTCCGTTGATTTGTTTTTTGCGAAAGCCAAACTGATATTCAGATAAAAATTTTAAAAATTTTTTTCCAAAAATCCACTAAATCTTTTTCAATAGATTTTTAAAAACAATTTACTTATTGATGGAAAAAATAGATATTGGTCGATAATTGTTTTCATCTCCTTTATCGCCTGATTTATGGATGGGAATTACTTTTGCTGTTTTTAGTTTATCTGGGAAACATCCTTCCTTAAAACACGGGTTTTAATGACATGAGTAAGTGGGACATCAATGTACTGAGCTGTGTATCGGAGGAGACTTGGGGGGATGTCATCATACCCTGCTGCTGTGTTTTTCAGAGACTTAAGGTGCTGTTAAAATTTCCCTTTTTGGTAACGGGATACAAATAAATGACTTTCTGCAGGATTATTAAAATATTGCTTGTGAGAATTTAATTGAATGTCATTGGGATGATTTAGATTTTCTGGTATATTCAAAAAGTGATTATTGAAGATTTTTGCAGCAAGATCAATGTCATTTTCAGTTTTATTTCATTACTGTGTCTGCCATTTTTCCTGCCCATCAAGTTGTTTATAACGGTCCATGTTGATTTTAACTTTCCTTGTCTAAGTTTTAACTGATCTTTAGATAATTATTTTTGGCACACGCAGAAGGGTTACGAGCTTGTTCCTGTATTTTCTATATCGAAGTCCATATGTTAAGGCCATTTGGCAGCCAATCTTTCCAGTCTGTGCTTTCTCGGTACTGTTTCGTAAACCCGAAGTAATATGAGGACTTTTAATATGTTTATTATTAATCTTAACCTTCTTAGTGGAAAGCATATTTGGAAGTTTTCATTGTATAGACTATAGAATTTATCAAATGCCTATTTTGGGTCATTAATATCTAAGTTCTGTATCCAATTTGTATTTGCTGTCACCCCTTAAAAAAATTTTTTGATGTTATCTCAGACAGGCACCTCTTTTGTATATAGCTGTGGATTTCATAATTAAAATTTTCGAACAAATTTTTGAGTAAATGGAAAA
>JACEEZ010020564.1:313549-316049 GCA_016584305.1 Chionoecetes opilio | reverse complement strand
TGTGTGTCAGGCGGTGGTGATGGTGATGGTAATGGTGAGAGATGTGATGAGGTGTTATGTTGTTGGGGAGGCGGTGAATGTATGTGCTACTACATACTACAGCGGAGCGTGTTAAATGCGTGTCTGGATGTATATAAAGTGAGGGGTGAGGACGAATGTGTGTGTGTGTGTGTGTGTGTGTGTGTGTGTGTGTGTGTGTGTGTGTGTGTGTGTGTGTGTGTGTGTGTGTGTGTGTGTATATTCATCTAGTTGTATTTTACAGGGTCAGAGCAATGCTCGTGTGGCCCCGTCTCCATATCAACACTTTTATCATTCATCTTTAGTGCTTTGTGTTGGCCGAAGCCAGCACCCCGGAGAGCAGGTCACAAACCCCGGCTAACACCCGGTACCCATTCACTGCTGGGTGGACAGGGGCTCGTATTTAATTGCGTAATAACAGGTGGACAGGGTGGACAGGGGCTCGTAATAGTTGAATTTAAAAAATGTAGTAATAACGATGAGATAATCGAATATATACTGCCATTTGAGATTTTGTTTGTAGTTATCAAAATGCAATAAAAGATTTGCTTGAAACATAAAAAAAAACATTCAAAATAGTAAATGAAATATATTTTGCAAATTCTTTAAGATCCCTGGTATGAAGAAACTGACAGGTGTGTTCCCTGTAGCTATTAAGGCCAGGTAGGAAAGTCACAATGATTTGTATATTAATGATGTTTTTTCGTCTATTCCAGGTGAGTGTCGAGTGCTGCCCTCGTCATCATTGGGGAGATAACTCAAGAAAGGGAGGTCTGTAGTAGGGGAGGAGAGGGAGTTGTGAGAGGAGATGGGAAGGGGGGAGAGGAGGGTTAGGAGGATGAAGTAAAGGAAACTTCACCTTCTTTTGACAGGAAGTTCCGCCCATCACGAAATTTATGAAATATGCAGATAAATTGATGCAATGATCGAAACTTAATCAACGATGAGTTAAGGCGGAGGTGAGGTGCAGGAAGGAAGGCAGAGAAGAAAGAAGGGAGGTTATGGGTGGAGGAGAAAGGTGGAGGAGAGAAGAGAGAGGTGGAGGGTGGAGGAAAAAAGTGGAAGGATGGGGGTTAGAAGACAAAAGACTCATTATGAATCTTCAATACAATTGTTTCTCATACAGTTTATATAATAAATAAAAACAGAAAAGTGCCGATAGATGGCCTTTTACCCCCTTAGACCTCTCCATTCCTCCGCCGCCCCCCCATACTTCCCGTTAATGGCTTCCTGCGAGTCTAAATAACAGTTTGGATCAACATATGCAGGCTGTGAATGAAGGCGGGTGAGAGGGACAAGGCAAAGACAGGAGGCAAGTCGGATAGGGGGAAAAAATAGGGTTTGGACGTAACAGGGGCGGGCACGGACGACCTAGGGAATGGGGAGAGGTGGCACGGAAACTCGGAACTGCTTGCGAGGAGTGAAGGAAGTTGATGGCTGATGGAAGGTGACGGAGGCGCAGAAGAGGAAAGATAAACGAGGGACGAGTGAAGAGAAGGGAAGATCATTGAGCTATGTCTGCTTGTCACTCGGTAATAAAAATAATCGTTAATGGAAGCACGAGTGACGGAAAAAAATGTGATGAGTAAACGAGGTTGCTGCTGGAGAGAGAAAAATGAGTCTAAGGAAAGTGAAAAATTAGATCAAATATGACATGAATAAACAATGAGTAGAAAATGGAGGCAAAATAAAATCACATAAGGCATGTAAATCAAGGATAATACGTATATCAGAGTTTATACGTGCGAGGAGGAATGAACTTATAGGGTGTGCTCATAAGCAAATTTATCATTACCATTAATACTACTAATTATATTATCATTATCAGTATTATGATTATTGATTTACTATTACTGTTTCTATTACCTCCGTCAATCTATTCCTCAAAACAAGATCAAGGGTTGTTAATGTGAGGATCATTTTTATATTTTAAGACCGAATCATTGTTTATTATTCTTCGAGCTTTGATATCACACCTTAGCAATGACGACGATACACACACACACACACACACACACACACACACAGACACAGACACAGACACAGACACAGACACAGACACAGACACAGACACAGACACAGACACAGACACTATCAACACATTAAGATTAAGACTATCAGTATAATTAAGGTACGTGCCTTCCTCCCTCAGCATTATGGCAAAAGAAACGATTCTGATGGAAAAGCAGTGTTCCATTTTTTCACAACTGACACACCTTTGAAACTTGCATTCATGTCCGGGAAAACAGTGAATGCTGGTCGCTCTAGGGGTAAGGGAGAGGACAGGACGAGAGGTAGTCAAGGTTTCTTGACATACATAGGCCCTCGTTGGACATACCTTTACTACTGATCCCCCGACATTTACCTTCCAGCCAACAAGATATCACGCACCACGTCCTTGACGGAATCACTACGATATGAGGTCGAGTGAACACTTCCGCTTCCCTCTTTGCCCGACGGACGACTTGCAGCGTCTTGGCGG
>JACEEZ010020564.1:301049-308549 GCA_016584305.1 Chionoecetes opilio | reverse complement strand
AACATAACTAACTATCACCCTAGCAGCAACGGCATGGTAGAAAGACAAAATAGGAAGATTATAAAACTCCTGAAGTCATTAGCACAATCTTACAGCTCTCACTGGTATGAATGGATGCCCCAAGTGTCTGCCACACTTAACTCTTCTTTACACAAGTCTACATGTGAAACACCACATTTCATTGTCTTTGGGCAAGACAAAAGACTACCTTACACTCTCCTAGAGCAGAGTCCACAGCCAATATATAATTTTGATGGCTACGTTACAGTTAGAGTGGCTGATTTTAAGAAAATATACAAGTGTGTCACAGACGCTATTGATTTGTCCAAGGAGGACATGATGAAATACCAACGCCCATACACAGCAGAAAAGCCAATTGCTGTAGGTGATGTAGTATACTTTCAGGTGCAGCAATTATCATCAAAGCTAGATCCTACATTTGAAGGACCTTACAAGGTCATTGCCATTGAACATGGACACAAAATAACTCTACAGCACATTTATAGGTACCATGCAAAGACAGTCCATATAGACCAGGTTAAACGAGTAGCTAGAGGATTAGATACAGGTGAAGAATTACCAAACCCTAAAACTGATCCACAGGACACACCTGCAGTTAATGATGACACACACTGCTACAAATGATTACCGTCACAAATTGCGGTCACACACGCAAAAACAGTAGTGACATACCATTCCATACCATTCCATATCAATACATTTTATATCAGGTCACCTGATTATTTTACAATTACCATGTATTCTGAATTTTAATGTGTGTTGTTCTCTTTTTAGAAGATGTCTACACAACACACCAAGCCAATGTTATATATACTCTAGAAAATACTTTACATTGGTGTTTTTACGATTTTGTTTGGTTTAGCTACACATTATTCTGACCAACTACTAGTGGAAATTGATATAATTTCCACTTTTACCTTGTATCTCTTGCACGATAGAAACTCTAATGGATGACAGAAACTTGATAACCTATGTATAACTCTTCACATTAGAATACTATTATGTAAAAGTTAAAGATGCACCACAGTGCATTGCATTATTTACGTACATTCCTCAATTAAAGGAATTTTTACGCACTTCTTGTTGCAATACATTGTTTACTTGCATGAAATACTAACACACTTATTGTGGCACAAGTTCAATTCTTTATACTTGAATGGATTCCTTACGTATTAAATGCATACGTGAATTACCTTCATTACTGGAATGAACTACTTACGTTCTTCCTGTTTTACCACGATCACTACCTGAATGCTAGGATTGTTTACTTACTAACATATTTAAACTAGGTACTATAATGCATGACAAGCAGTTACTCCATAACTATTTACACATCTAGATGATGTACGTTATGCACACATCGCTATGAACCACATGATGCTCACATGTATTACCTATGTACAACTAACTAACAATTTATCATTACTTACCTACGAATTCAAACTCGCAGAGAAATTACGAATGACTAGTTGTCTTAATACAGACCTCAGAAAACATTGATTGATCACAGATAAGCTTATCTGTCTTAACATTGTTCACCATTGATGAATATAGTTTTATTACTCAAAGCTGAAATATTCTTCCTCTCAATAAGGATTGATAAATAATTTCCTGTGCTGCCGCATGGCACTATCAACATATTTGGAAATTTATACCCTATCTAGAAATTTTACATGGTTCTCTGTTCAATGTAACTTTACCTTCAACATCATTGCTGATCTCTGAGAACTCCATACATGTATCGGACACTTTGTCTCTTTTCGTGGCAGCCAGTCATAAGGTCAATATCATATCAAACTGTGCCCAGTATATTTTTTTTCTCCAATTTTAATGGTTTCAGCTGTTGCGTGTAAAATTTGTCGTAATGAGGATTAATGTATTATTCCACGTCATACTAAATAAGCCCAACTTATCATTTTACAGCTCGAAATGCTTTACCAGCTACCTGTGCATTTCCCTTGATAAGATTTATCTCCAATCGGAAGCTTTTACTATTCCACTCCCATGGAATCTTCAATTTTGGTTTACATTTTACTTTCTCACTCCCGTGGAGAACACCAAATCTACATTTTTAATCCACATGAGTGACAGTTTCCTGTCCTCATGCATAATCCATACTTTAATGGTTCTTCCGGCTTCGTTAGCCCATGATTCTTACAAGATAAATACAAGAGTGCTCTTCACTCTACCTGTTATACATCACCATGTTTTCTGAAGTTCATTCAAATGTGTAAACATCATTTAATGTTTCTGCCAGTCAATTTTTACACTCGCTGATGTCAAAATATTTTCTACAATAGCATTGAAGTATTATCATTTATGTATAATTTTTTTGGCAAACTTAGATTTCCCCACACACAATGCAACCACATTACTGTGTCTCCAGCGTGTCTCTGACCTATGTTATTTATCCATTTTGACTATTACTTATTTACATATTACTAGGTTACTTATACCAGAGTTACCCACACTGGTACACCCACACAAATTGTATCAGGCGAGGTATTGTCTATTTTTACTTATATTTCTGCGGTCCATTACATTATTTTACTGACACAGTAATATTACTAGTACATAATTTGCTATACTATGCACACAGCAGCAGCTCTACAGTCAGACGAGCCTTCGTCATTACTTGACACATTCAGGGTTTTAAACGATTACGTGCCGATTTACGTTTACGATTTCATTACTTGAAATGATATTTTCTCAATTTTTTCCCTGTATTTTTCCAGCTGCCAGTTTTTTTAGTTTTCCAGCTATCGTCTACGGTGCACGTACACTTGAAACAGTTAACACTTGAACATTATTAACAGTGATTTTTGCACATTGTGGATTTACCCACGCTAGTACTGACACATATATATAATTTTACTCGGCCATGTCATTTTCTTTGATGTTGAACATCATGTAATCCATTGTTTTCCACATTAGCATTTGTAACAATATCCTCATGTTACTTGGAATTCAAGCAGCCCAACCTTCCATCTCTGGTCCCGCCAAATTCTTCGTGAAAATTTTCTGTGTATTTAGCTCAGATTTTACTCACTTTTAGCGATAGGAATTAAGCTTTGGGAAGTTTAGAGTTTATGTTTTATATATCTTTAGCCTTTAGTTAGGTGTACAGTTTCTTTTACCATGTGTTATTCCCTAGCTAATTCTTATGTTACTAATTTGAGGACAAATTATATAGCGACCCGAGCAATGTCAGTCAGTTATTACTTCTAACATATATAATAACTTGCATAACTAATACTATTGAATTACAACTATTATCACACAAGTGTAACACGTATTATAACTTCCATACAGGATAATTTCATGTACTTAACATCAAATGAACCAGTGTATTTTTAGAAACATTATAAACATATAATTATATATATATGTAATATATATATATAATTATACGTATATCTTTCCTGCCATGTTCCACCGTGAGAACCATGTACAGCTTGCATTCTCTTAACTCGAGCAAGTAGGTCACAGGACAAATGTATAGGATCAGCCTTCTTCCAAAGTTCAACGACACTACGTACCAGAGGAGAGAAGTGGACAGAAGCCGAGAGGAGAGACAGAAGGCCTCGGAACAGACTAGCTACAACAAGCTCTGCTCACGAGCTCCGTGGCAGTCACTGGCTGTGTTCACAACATTCACTGTACTGGTTGTAATATCTCTACGCTCCTTATTGGACTTATAAATAAATGTGTACAAAACTGGACATACATATTTAACTCAGCCAAAATAAGTCTCTACAAATATACCGACTTATATTACTAGTAAACATTATGATTAAATCATTTAAAATTTCACCGAGCGGCAACCGCGAGTACACACTGCACTACTCCATACATCACCTGCCAATGTGAAATTACTGGCCGCGGTAACTTTTCTAACTTCATCTCACGTTTAAAGGAAGCTTCAAAAAGCATATGGTTATAGAATATTTTCTGCTTAGAATTACATGTTCTTTCACCTGTATCAGTATTTGCAGAAACTCGTGTTACACCCTGTATATATATATATATATATGCTGTATATAGTAAAACAAACATGAAATGAGTCGAGTTGAAAAATAAACAAACAAGAGGAAGAGGGGCGGAAGCTGGGATGGAAAAAAAAGAGAAAAAGAATAAGAGAGCGACAAATCCAAACATATAACCTACAAATGCACTTAATGGATCCGGGCGTGCTATCCCGAAAAGCGAGAGACGCTACGATATGGATACAACAATTAAATAGATAAAGCGAAACAAAGATGACACAACTTAATTCCGAAATAAAATGAAAATTCAACGGATTAAATAAAATAAATAAAAGTTATAGAGTTGTGTGCGTGCCAGCAGTGAGAGATGGCATGATAAGGACTAGGAGGAAATATGTATAAGGAAAAGTGAACAACGAGGAGGAGGAGGCCGATATGGACGAGGGTAAGGAAGAATGCTCTCTTTCAACCAAGAGAGCAAGTGCAACAATTCGCAAAGGAGCATTTTTTTGCAATCTCACCGAAGTAATAGGCAGGAGTAACTTAATTTTGGGTCAGCGAGGAGAGGTTTGGTTAGATGGGTGATCAGGAGTGTGGTAGGCAAGGGGAATTTAGTGTGTGGGAGCCGTGAGTAGGGCTCACTAAACTGTGTGTGGAGGTGAAGGTGGAAAAGAGTTGAAAAGGAGGAGTACAGGAGTGTGAATGAATATATGGTACAGGTGATTATGTTGACAGTAGTAGTAATAGTAGTGGCAATAGTAAAATTAGTGGTGGTAATAATAGTAGTTGCTGTTGCTGTTGTTGTTATCGTTCTAGTAGCAATATTAATATTAATAATGTATTAGTAGTACTTGTTGTTACTGATATTGTTGTTGTTATACTAGTAATTGTTGTTGTTATTAATGTAGTCGTTTTTGCTGTTGCAGGGGAGTTATGCGTTATATATGTAAATGCATACGTAACAAGTCAATTTTCAAAAGTGCAGCATGTTGACAAGTATTCAAACATCACTTTACAACTGATTTGTAAGCATAGTACCTAACGGTATTTCGGTGTCTGAAATCTCATTAGTTTTCTATTTGTCTGTTTCATTACGCCTCTCTCTCTCTCTCTCTCTCTCTCTCTCTCTCTCTCTCTCTCTCTCTCTCTCTCTCTCTCTCTCTCTCTCTCTCTCTCTCTCTCTCTCTCTCTCTCTCTCTCTCTCTCTCTCTCTCTCTCTCTCTCTCTCTCTCTCTCTCTCTCTCTCTCTCTCTCTCTCTCTCTCTCTCTCTCTCTCTCTCTCTCTCTCTCTCTCTCTCTCTCTCTCTCTCTCTCTCTCTCCGTAGCTTTCTGCTCATTCCACAGTCTACTGCCTCCACTCACTTCATATTTCCAAGAACTGGAGTGAAAACTTGATAACAAAATTATGATGATTTAATACATTGTCGTGCCTGCGCGGGAGACTTCACTTAACTTGTATATTTGTTTCTGAATCTCCCCCTCAGGCAAGGCTTGTTGAGACTTGTCTGAGAAGTGTGGATGAAAATTAATGGAACTGTGGATGGACATAGGATGATAATCAATCAATCAATCATTGGGGGCATACGCCGGGGGGCGCGTCGCCTCGCCCACCCTACGACGCCACTCCCGGGGGTCACCACGCGGGAGTTCCCATGCAGGCTCCTTTCCCATACCAAGCAACTCTCGACAAGAAACATCAACTTGCCCCAGCCACGAGCCTTGTGGGCGCCCCCTTGGCCTCTTCCACGCCGGATTGTCTCTTACAGATACAACCCGATGGGAAGGATCGGTTTCAGGGTAGCGTGCCACATGCCCATATAGCCGAAGTTGGCGCTGACAGACTATGCAGGTAATAGGCCTCGATTCAGTCTCACGGTGCAATCGCTGATTTGACACGTAATCATCCCAGTGATACCCCATGATTCTGCGAAAACACTTATTACCAAAGGCATTGATTCGTCTCTTCAAGTCACTATTTAGTGTCCATGTCTCAAAACCATAGAGTAAGACAGGGATCACAAGCGACTTGAAGATCCGGATCTTTGTCCTCCTGCACAGGTACCGACAACGCCAAATACTTCCGCTGAGCGAGTCCATAACACCGTGGGCTATGCCAATCCGTCGTAAGACTTCTTGACGTGACCCGCCGTCATTATGGACTGCGCTACCAAGGTATGTAAAACTTTCCAAGATCTCAATGTCCTCGCCACACGCATGAACAGACTGTACTGCTTCATCTAGTAAGTCTCCAAACACTTGGACCTTGGTCTTGAGCCAGGAGACCTCAAGTCCCAAAGGCTTTGCCTCCTCGTGCAGCGCCTCGAGAGCCATCACCAGGACCTCCAGCGACTCAGCAAAGATTACTGCATCATCGGCAAAAACAAGATCAGTGATCTTGGTGTTGCCGACGGATGCTCCACAATCACTTTGATCTACAACCCTGTCCAATACCCAGTCCATACAAGCGTTGAAAAGTGATGGGGCAAGGACGCACCCTTGCCTCACTCCTGTATTCACAGGAAAGAAGCTGGATACACCTGCCCCACACTTCACAGCACTCTCAGTCCCAGAATACAGGCCAGTTATCAAACCAATAGTCCTTGCAGGAATCCCTCGATGTCGCAGAAGATCCCAGAGTGACTCACGATGCACTGAGTCAAACGCCTTCTTGAGATCAACATAGGCTGCAAGCATCCCCTGTCGAAACTCACGTCAGCGTTCCACCAGGACATGAAGCGCTAGGATACGGTCCGTTGTTGACTTACCAGGCGTGAACCCAGACTGCTGAGGTCTCTGATGCTTCACCAGATGACTGCGAGTTCGTGTCAGCAATAGATGGGCAAGCACCTTGCCTGGTACGCTGAGCAGTGTAATACCGCGGTAATTGTTGCAGTCCTGACGGTCCCCTTTCCCTTTCCAGATAGGGACGACCAGCCCCCTTTTCCAGTCAGGAGGAATGGTACCTGATTGCCACACGGCAGTCAGGACAGCATGCAACCCGCGGATCATGGCCTCGCCCCCAGCTTTTGAGGAGCTCCGCACTGATATTACAAACACCAGCTGCCTTTCCACCCTTCAACTTTGCTACAGCCTCTCTGACTTCGTCAAGAGAGGGTGCGGTTTCGTCAATGGGAGGATCAGCATCCACTGCCTGTAACCCAGTGGTGTGAAGCTGCTCAGTTGGAGGGTCCACCGTGAACAACTGCCCAAAGTACTCAGCCCAACGAGCTATCTGCCCATCCATGTCCGACACGAGGCGCCCATCTGCTGTTCGAATAGCACTCACCCGAGAAGGAGACTTGGAACAGAGCTTCTTCAGGGCTCGGTAGGCGGGTCGGAGGTCATTAACGTTCAAATGACCCTCGACATCCTCAGCGAGACTCCTGACATACCTCTCCTTGTCTCTCCTCAGGAGGGTTCTAGTCCGGCGTGACAGAGCCCTGTGCTGGTCCCGGTTCCCAGCCAGCCTGGCAGCGCGACTCTCCTCGATTTT
>JACEEZ010020564.1:251049-296049 GCA_016584305.1 Chionoecetes opilio | reverse complement strand
TAACCAACATATTTGTGGCAATCAGTGCCTCAGGTGCTTCGTGTATGTGCTGTGTCGTTAAATTAAGGACCCTTATCTTCACTACACTGCTCCAAGACGGGCCATAGAGGCTGTTTTACGCAAGACAAACACGCCTTGAGATCCTTACGGTACCGCCGGTGAGGCTGGAGCCAGTGGTGAGCTTGGAGATAGTTAAATACTAAGCTTGAACTATCGCCAGCTTGGTTATCTGTTTTGAGGCTTGCATGTTTGGAGAATCATTGCAAGAGTAACAAAGTCAAACGATGGGTCACGCTTTCTCAACTATCAAGGTAAAGGCCGCTGTCTGCATTCCCAACAGCCATCACGGCCTGGACAGAGTTAAGATATCATACAAAAATAGTGTCGTGTTGCTTTCTGGTGGGGAAGAAGATCTTAGCGGCCTACAATTTCCCACGACCTGCTTGGCACACACACAGCGAGGGTGTGTCCGTGAACGCGTCCATCGAGGCCGTATCGATGGGCCTCGACAACCTAATGAGGAAAGATTCATCGGTGCCAGTCACTGTGCGCGCGATGGATTGCATAAGAACGGTCCTCAGTGTTGATATGCCGCTGAGACACATTATATCAGCATTGAATGAAAGCCAATATACAGAGACAAAGATTTTGGAGTTTGTTGTCGAGGAGGCCTTATCGTGCGACAAAATTAGTCAAGACAACAACGATAATTCAACTACTACGGAAGGGTTAAAAGTTCATTTGTTCAGGTGCGACGAAAAGTTCGGCGGCAATCCTGATGAGCTTCAGGTGATTAGTCAATCAGTCAATAAGTCATCGACAAATAAGAAGAGCCCGATGCTGCTTAATAATGAAAACACTACGCTATAGGAACAGACAAATGAGAACAAGCCCGAAAACGTGCACGTAACCCCGTCACGCGTGACTGAATTTATATATCCAGTTATCGTTCAGGTAGAATGGAAAATCAAATATGTGTGCACTGGCGGGAAGGATGAAAAGACCCACATAGCCCCGTCACGCGTGACTCGATTTATATGTCCAGTTATCGTTCATGTAGAATTGAAACATAACGAAAATGTGCCCTGTTGCCACAATGGATCGCAAAGTTGCGTCTACCTATCGAAAAAAATGTAATTGCCCTGGAATCAAATGGGACTCGAAGGAAAGGAAAATCCGCGGATGCCCGATGGTAAAATCGATGAGTGGTACGAAGCAATCCCGCCTTATGTGGTGACGCGTCTCACATCCTTCGTTCCGTCTATCGAAGTTCTGCGCAAAGTCAACCAAACTACAGAAGAAGAACTACAGGCCAATGCAAATTTACTATAAGTAACGATGAAAAACAAAAAGATAACGAAGACAAATCGACGATTCAAGAAGAGCACACATAGATTCAAGAAGAGATCATACCAGTTAACGATGACGCCTACATATCTGATAAAAAGGCGGTGACGGTTTAAGAGTTTCTCGTCAAAACTAAGAGCAAATAATTTGCCATGACGACGGACATAACTAGGGGAAGAAGGTTATCAAACAGCGTAGAGTTACTAAGACAACGGGAGCAAAAGAAAACTAAAATCTCGCAAAAGATTTACACAGGAATTCTGATTCTGATGACATTAACGTAATCACTCCGTCTATTGGAGCTCAGTATAAGCTCGCGGAGTGTGCTTCCAGCACTGGCAGGCTTCAACATTTCTAGAAAGTGTTGGACAAGCAGGACTTGAGGAAAGACATCTTGAATTATTACGTCATGGACTACATATACGCGTGGACGCGGACCGCTGGGGTACAGCACCAATGTTTTATGGGCAAAGGCAATTGGCTATGTAACTTGCACGGAAGAGGATGGGGATTGAGCAGTGGAATTTCTATGGAAAGAGGAAGAGCTAGGTGTTTTGGAAAAGGAAAAGGTCCAGAAATGTCTGGAAGACGTGGACTAGAAACTTCTAGAGATCCTGGATCGCATATGTGTAGAAGACCTAGAATGCAAATATCTAAAGGATGTGGTCTAGATGTGGGAAGGGGAAGAGGGGAAGAGGAAGGATGATAGAGATGGCTCGAGAAACAAGACTAGAAGTGTTTCGAGGAACAGGGCTGGAAGTGGTTAGTGGCATAATATTTGAAGTAGCCCGAAGAACAGGGCTGGAAGGGGCTCGAAGAACAGGGCTGGAAGTGGTCCGTGGCATAAGATTGGAAGTGACCCGAGGGACAAGAATGCAGATTATCAGCATCCAAGTGCAATAATTATACTTATGGCTTGATCATTTGATGTTGTAGCTGAGAACTTGTAAAAGTAGCGTAAGTAGCGCCTATGAGGACAGAACGGTGATAATGAGGCATTTGGAAGTACAAGTATCGGCCTGGGCATCTTGGACGATGTGTTCCTTTTACGAAGTGCGTGTGGGGTTGAATATATACACAATGATGAGATGTATATAGAAATTTTACAGATATACTGAAAAAAGGGCGAGGGGTAACAGAGACGCACGGGTGCATGTCTTGATCGGTCATCCCGCCTGTAACTGGAGAATTCTCCTCGACCAAACCCATGATACAGGCAAGGGCAAAGGCAGTTTGCTAGTAATCATTAATCGATTTTTTCGTGATGAGGTTGTAATTAAGGAAGACGGCACTCTGGGTCCTGTAGCTAAACTGTACAGGGGAGCATTAATACGGCCACAGACGAAGAGCACACGATCCAGGCAGGCTTGCAGAGTTCTGCGGCACAATCTATGGAAGATTTAACATTGTCAGTGAAGAAAAAAGTGCAGACGGCATCTTCTGAGATGCTCTCCAGGTGCTTCAGTAAGTAGGAGTTTTCATGGCAGAGGCAAGATCCCGCAATACCTTCCAGAGAGGAGCCTTCTTCCTGGTCACCCAAGATTCCAATTTTGGCTTCACCAAGCAAGACTTCCACCTTGGAAGGAAGCATCAGGGGGAAAGGAAACGTTGGTCCAAGTCTCTTTCTAGGCCTCACAGCGGGATTCATCCTCCTGGTCACCTCAGATCCCTGTTTTTGGTTCATTGCAGGAGACGTCCTCCTCAGAATCTAGGGCTTCCGAGTCGTCACTGGCAGAAAAGACGATACCCCAATGCGACAAGGTATCCACTGCGCCATTACAGCAGGAGTGGCTCTCCAGGTCGCCAAAAAATCCCGGTTATGGGCTCTCCTGAAAAACTTTCCCCCTTACCTGATCAGATTTTTATCTATGAGGAGAAAACATCCCCCGAAGCGGATCTAGTCCCTGCCTCGTCCTCTTTGGAGCAGACTTCTTCATTGCCCTCTGATTCCATCTAATTCTCGACGAAGGAGACATCGCCTTTGCTTTTAGAGAGCCGGGGCCTTGCCAGGGAGTTCTACAAGAGGGGTTTTTCAAGCCTTCCCTGGATAGACGTGGACACCGCCACGCCGGTGCTGCCTCTTGGCAGACTTGGAGAGGGCACCTACGGGTAGGTAGATTTGGTAGACTACGAGGTGCTTGTAGGAAAGCAATTTCTATATGGACGACATGCACGATACCTACGCCCTAACGATGCTGCAGGGGGCGGGCGGCTCCCCTGTCTTCAAGATGGTGATCAGGACGCCGCTTACCGTGCTAATTACCTACTGCGGCGTCGTGACGCTGGACGACGACTTCCTCGAGTCAAGCCCGAAGAACAAGCAGTTGTTGCAGGTGCTGCTGCAGCTCAGCATCAAGACAGGAGAAGTGCACGCCAAGGGGATGGTGCACCTGGACCTAAAGTGCAACAATATAATGGTACAACGCAATTGGGCAGAGGCCGTCGAGGTGCACATCATAAATGTGAGCCTCGTCGCCCTCCCCAGCCAGTGGGTGCCCTTCAGGAACGAGGTGGACCTGAACCAATCAAACTGGTTGTGTCCCCAAGTGGCCCGACGTGGGCCCGTCACCTACACCACCGACGTGTATGCCCTCGGCCGCCTCATCACCAGGGTTTTGCCGTAGCAGCAGGCACACCCTGTCGCCTCCTTGTGGCGCACGCTGGCCAGCTGCATGCTCGCCCAAGACCAGCACCAACGACCCTGCCTGAAAGAGGTCACAAACGTTCAGCAATATATCAACGAATGAGCGCGCGCGCGTACATCCACATGAATAGCATATATCTGAATCATTAACAAACTTTGCAGAGCTGCTGAGAAAATTTGTTATTTCTTGATAAGCTAAATCTCCGTTCTCACCTCATACAAACTCATTGAGCAAAATAATGATCTAGGATTCTAGGTTTTTCGTTTTAAACATTTTTCAATACATTTTCCAGTGTTGCAAGTCTATAAAAAAAATGTATATGATATTTTTTTTATTTATTCTAGTCTTCAATAAATGTGAAGGCTTGCAAACGTTGTAGTTTTTTCTCTCTCTGACATTAACCTGCTATCTGAATAATCATTACTGAAGCATCCTATGTAACTCATAATTGACTAAAACAGTAAGCTGACCTGCCATCTGGTGGCCGTCTGGGAACCTCCCGTCAGCTCCAGGACGTCGGGACGTACAGTATTTAGTTGAATGCTGTAGGACACACGTGGTCGAATGATTCTATTTTGCCAACAATCCTTATTATAACGCCATGAATAATGTAAAACCCTCATATTTTCATTTTGCATATACCTATGTTGACCATGACAACACTTAATTGTAGCTGGTTTGGTAGGGAATAATGGAAAATAAGTCTAGCCTGACACCCCTAAACCCGACGTCCTGGAGCTGACGGGAGGTTTCCAGACGGCCACCAGATGGCAGGTCAGCTCACTGTTTTAGTCCATTCCTTAGGCAATCTTAACGCATGACTAACCATAAGACAAGAATGATCATCAAGTAACCCATGACCTCCACAATATACAAACCCTTACAAGGGTGTGTAGTTGTAGATGAAAAATGCTGCAGGGACATGTGGAAGCAGCCCAGGGTAGTGACCACAAGGATGGTCACAGGTATAGTCAACCCATTTTATCTTGGCCCCTCGGGTGGGCAGGGTCAAGTTCGCGGTGTTGTCATATCACCCCTATACCTCCGCTAGGCCGCCACCCTCCTCACCTCTCTCTTTCACTCACTCTCAATATAGTTTGATTTTTATTTTATTTTGACTGTTTACACACCACCACTGGGGTAAAAGTCTCGGCGCTTTTAGGACCTTATATGGCGGAGGAGTGACCATAAATGACCGGGTGAGGCAGTGTCAATGACACTCGGCCAGCACAGTCGCATGAGCTACCAGGCCAAGTGTAATGAAAGGTATACAGACTAGTTGTTTTACCGTCAAATCGCAAGCCATTCATAATCCCATGCAGCCGTATTATAAAACTAAATAACTAAAAAATTGTTAATGTAACAGCTAACAGTATGAGAGAGAGAAGTCGTCATCAGCCTGTCAACGATGAACATGACGGAACTCCGGGAATCCCACAACTCCACCCCAGGGGCCAAGATATACTGGGTCGACTATAGCAGGTAGTAGCAAACTGGGTCATTTAAGAGCACGTGGATATTCGTAGATAACAACCTGGGGGCGCCCTGGTGAGTGTGTTGACCTTCACAGTAGTTGAGTGTGTAGATGAAGGGGTAGAGATAACTCAAGTCGCCTTATGAATATATATTTATATATAGCTTACACGTGTAAGGATAGCCAAAGAGAGACGCGAAGGAAGAACATTTTTTTGTATTGACCGATTCAAATTGATCCTAGGCTAGTGAGGTCGGGTCAGATGGCAGCTGCTTGACCCAGACACAGGAAGCGTCAGGTTGCCAAATACCAACAAAGTTACTACTTACCACCATTAAGGTGATGGTGGTGAGAAGTGAGAGAAGAACAAGGTGGGTGGAGGACAGGTGAAGGGAGGGAAAGTATTAGCTGGGCCGCAGGTGTGTTGTGATGGATGTGGAGGAGGAAAATGTGTGTAGTAGTAGTCGCAGCAGCAGTAGTAGTAGTAGTAGTAGTAGTAGTAGTAGTAGTAATATAGTAGTACTAGTAGTAGTAGTAGTAGTAGTAAAAGTAGTAGTAGTAGTAGTAGTAGTAGTAGTAATATAGTAGTACTAGTAGTAGTAGTAGTAGTAATATAGTAGTAGTAGTAGTAGTAGTAGTAGTAGTAGTAGTAGTAGTAGTAATATAGTAGTAGTAGTAGTAGTAGTAGTAGTAGTAGTAGTAGTAGTAATATAGTAGTACTAGTAGTAGTAGTAGTAGTAATATAGTAGTAGTAGTAGTAGTAGTAGTAGTAGTAGTAGTAGTAGTAGTAGTAGTAGTAGTAGTAGTAGTAGTAGTAGTAATATAGTAGTACTAGTAGTAGTAGTAGTAGTAGTAAAAGTAGTAGTAGTAGTATAGTAGTACTATTAATCGTAGTAGACGTTGTTGTAGTACTAGATGTAAGTCAGGTGTATAAGTGTAATAATAATGGGGTGTGCAGGTGTGTGGAGGTGGTGCAGGTGGAGAGCAGGTGGAAGTAAGGAGGACAACACAGACGGTGGAGTGTGAGTGGACAAGCAATACAGTAAGAGGAAGATTGATGAGGTCTGAATGGGTGGAACGAAGGAAAATGATGACTGGAAATGAGAACAAAAATGGCGGATAAGAAGTAAATGACACTATAAGTGGAGAAAAGAATGGAAAGATTATTGAAAAAGGAAATGCAATATGGAGGTGGAGGGGATTCATGAAGAAAAAAATTATATAAATGATGCTTGTGATGATGATGATGATGATTATGTTGATGATGATGATGAATTGGGTGCAGAAGAAAACAATAGTCCGGTGGCCAAAGCCCATATATAGGCCGAACCTTTGAATTTGTGGAGCATAATAATTATTGTTCTTTGCGGATTTTGATAGCCTGAAACCTCTAGTTTTGGAATCTATTGGGTGCAACTTTTGCATCCTTGAGCATTTTGCAAAAATGACGACTGAAGATAGGAATGGGAATCACTGTTTGGGACTGAAAATTTGAGGTAGGGGTAATAATAAACGGGCATAGATCACACATGTACGTACGACCTTTGACAATGTTTTACTACCAAAATGTTCGTATTGATTAGCTTTATCACCTCAAACTAATGCTATATGAATTCCGTCAACAATAAGGTCATAAGAGGTCAAAAGGTCACAATTTTTGGCGTGAAAATGAAATTCGACGAGCTGACTTTGGCCTTTTCCTTTTACTGATACATATTTACATGCTGCCGCGTCATAAATGTGGACATGGGTAAGCCAAAAAAAACAGCAGCAATTTTGTTTTAGTATCGAATTATTGTTTGTCTGTTGTTTCTATCAATTAGTGTTGATATTTACTGATATACTGTGCGATGCAACGGTAATTTTTAAGGCTTACACTGGGGTGTTTTTAGTAATTTTGTTATCTTATGTAGTTTTCTATTTATGGGCTTCTATTTTGTATGAAATGAGAATTATACATTTTTGAAATCATTATTTTAGTCTACTTTACTCCTTTATATTAGTCGAACTTTTTTTTGTCTGCTTAGATTATTTTTATCTAACAATTATTGATTGTTATGTTATTCATCGACAATAAAATAAAGAATGGTCTTGTTTGATAACAATTGCTACAGCTTAGAGGCTTTTTATGGGTTTAGGGGTCTAAACAGCTAAAATCGAGTCAAAATAATGGTCGGAAATCAAGCAAAGAGAACACATACCACTGATAAAAAGGGACAGATGGACTGTGAACTAATCTTATCACACTGCAATCAATCAGAGAGTTCACTTAAGGAGAGCAGAGTCCCGCTTGATTGGAAAAGAGCAAATATTGTGTAAATTCACAGAGGATGAGACAAAGAAAAACCATTAAATTACAGGTCAGTATCATTATCAAGTGTAGTGGCAAAAATGTGTGAAAAAATTGTGAAGGACAGATGGTTGAAATATTTGGAAGAGACGATCACACTCGATGGTGGCCAGTTTTGATTTAGAGGAAGAATGTCATGTACAACGAACTTATTAAGCTTTTACACGAGTGTTCGATGTGACACAGGAAAGAGAGGGGTGGATCGATTGCATATACCTGGACCTAAAGAGGGCATTTTACAAGGTACCTCACAAGAGACTGCTCTGGAAGCTAGAACATGTAGGATGATTGAAGGGTGGTTTGCACAAGTGGATGGAAGACTTTTTGAGCAACAGAGAGATGATAACAGTAATAAAAGATCAGAAGTCAGAATGGTGCAGTGTGATAAGTGGAGTTCCTCAAGGATCAGTATTGGCCCCAGTGATGTTCTTGGTCTATGTCTATGTGATATGACATAGGGATTGAATAGTTATATGAGTTTATTCGCTGATGATGCTAATTTACTAAGAAAATTAGAAAGTAAAGAGGACTGTGAGCATTTACAAAAGGATCTAGATAAGATTTTCAGATTGAGTCAATTATGGGATATGGAGTTTATTAAATTTAATGGTAGAAAGTGTAAGGTGATGGAAATGGGCAGTAGCAAAAAGAGACAGAGAGGAAAGTATTCGATGGGAAATGAATGGATCAAAACAAAGGTCGATAAAGATCTGGGAGTGTGGATTACGGATAATTTGTCACCTGAGAAGCATATAAACAAGATCACAGGAGATACATATCAGTTGCTGAGGAATATAAGAATGGCATTCAAATATATGGATGAAGAGATGATTAAGAAATTGATAACATCATTAATTCGACCAAAGTTGGAATATGCAGCAGTGATTTGGTCACCATAAAAAAAAAAGGATATAAGGAAGATTGAGAGAATACAAAGAGCAGCCACAAAAATGGCTCCAAACCTGAGAAATTTACCATATGAGGAAAGACTTTCAAGACTGAAACTCCCAACTCTTGAGGAAATAAAAGAAAGGGGAGATTTTATAGCAGTGTATCAATGAGTATGGAAAAAATTGATAGAGAAGATCTGTTTGTGTGGGACGATAGAAGTACAAGAGGTCATGAGAAGAAATTGAAAAGGACCACATGCAAGAGGGACATACAAAAATACAGCTTCCTGTATAGAAGCATAGAAGCCTGGAATAACCTTGAAGTAGAAATTATTAATGCAGGAAATATTAAGGACTTCAAAGGCAAGCTGGATAATAGTAGATTTGGAGACGGGACAGTACGAGCATAGCTCTTTTCCTGTATGTTACAACAAGGTAAATACAACTAGATAAATACACACACACGCACACACACAAAATACAGTTTAATAAAGTGTTGCCTCGAGGCTTTCACTTCTGGTTGACAATCGTATGCTTAGTCTTTCCTTCCTGTAGCTTAAATATTATCAACTTCCTCTCTCACTATGCTCTTCTTCTTCCATATATTTTCCTCCTCTTCTTCCATATCTTCCTTCTCCTCATCTTCCCACATCACCTCCTTCCCTCGGTGGTTCGTGTCTTCTTGATTACATTGGCCGAGGGAGGGATAAGATGAGGCCTTGGCGGGGAGGGATTAGTCTAGAGAGGGAGAGATGGAGGGAAGAAAACAAGGAGAGAAGAGAGAAGAGAAGAGAGAAGACTGACAGCTGATGACGTTATATAGTGAAGGTTAGAGCTCGTTTTATGATTTTATGTTTCATTCTCACTTTTTATCTTTTGTGTGTGATTTTCCTTTCCTCTTCTCTCCACTTCCCTAGGCTGGTTTGTTTAGTATCTGTCACACTTTTCACTCATTGCACTTTTCCTCTCCTATAAACATTTAACCTCTGCATCCTCCTCTTCCTCCTCCTCTTCCTTCTCAATTTCACTGCTCTTCTACTGTACCACTCTTCTTCTCCATTCATTCCTACAAGCCTATAAACACCACATACAATCTATCATTCCACCATTCATCCTTCAACCTCTATCGATTTCATCATCCTCCTATTCCTCCTCCGCAGCCTTTCTTCCCTGTAGGAGCCTTGTGTGCCAAACTCTCATCCTTCCCCAGCTTAGGTTGAAGAACCCGCGACAGTAGTAGTCCTAGAGCATTAGGTCAAATATAACTAAAAGCTAGAAAAAATTCCTAACAAGCTGATTTTTTCAGGATTCACTCAGAATTGGGTTTTAAATAACATACTGAAAGTCCCGTGGAATTGAAGAACAGGAAAACCTTGAAATTCAGGATTGTGGCCATAATGATTATTCCATATCGATAACATTGGAAAATCAGTAGCTCTGCATCAAGTGGTCAAACAGTGGTGTGTAATACCTGTATATATAGATCTTTTGGCATGGTAAATTTATTTACTAGGAAATAGACGTCCACACTAAAGATGTGGAACGTGTCCAAGCTCGCACAGCCTAAAGTCAACTTTTTAAATACCCTCACCTTAAAATACTTCTATTACAACCTGACCTAACCCAACCTAACCTTCACCATCCTCTTTTTTTTCTTTACTTTTTACAAAGAAAAGAAAAGGGCTAAATTGTAATTTGTTGTTTTAAAACCATAGATGGTATTTATTTAATCAAAGATATTTACTAAACTCCTGCATAAATCTGCTCTTTTTTGTTTGCCTGGTGTTGAATTATCAGCAAGAATAGTGTGACTTCTTGCTGTCTTGACTTATTCTTCCTCAAGCACATTTAAAACTTCTTATAAGTCAGATCCAAATTCCAGTATAATCCTCATTGTTGGTGACTGGGCCTGAACTGTCAAAATTATTGTAGCGAAATATACTGCATATATTTATATTGTATTGAAAATATTACCTGATTTGCTTGATGAGATGTTGGTATGGTCTCCTCTCCTGGATGTCTGGGCCTTGGATACCTTGCCTCGATTTATGTGTTTAATTTTGTTTTGTTTTTGTTGTGTGGACAAGGGGAAGTAGACTACAGACCTTGCAGTAGCACCCGTACGTCCATTGGGTTTAGTGCCAGACGTCCTTTTTTTGTTATTTTGCTCGGTCATGTATGCCGATTGCAACTAGCCAACCAAATTGTCATAATTGTATTTCCCAATATAATTTTTAACTCTCACCAATTTCAATACACAACTCTTTATCACTTTGTTTCTCTTTCATCTTGCTTTAACCTTTCCTTGAAAACATCTTTTAACTTCAATGTAAGAAACCTTCTGCCATTTGGGTATGGTTTAAATGCCAAGTTTTCAAATTTTTTGCATCTACAAATGGCAGTATAAGTAAGACCTACCGCAAATTCTTTGGCACCTAAGTTGATGAGAACTCTATCAAGACTCTGCCCTTGACTCTTATGTATTGTGATGGCATATGCGGGAACTATTGGAAACATTGTTCTCATGCAAAGGGTTTTACCTTCATACCATGTTTTAGTTATGGGACAAATTGGTACTAATTTTGTTTCACATGTCACTCCAGAGAAGGAGTCTACCTTGAACTGAGAAATTTCTACCAAGACAACTGCAGGCAAGTTTGGGGGCCTTACACCAGATTTGTATAATGTGTATCTGACCACACCTCTAGTACCATTGGTTAAACCAGCTTCACTCCAAAAATTAACACCAACCAACATTACATCCATACCTTTACAAAGTAACAAGTTTTTAGGCAAACCACCATCTTGGTTTGAAGAGAGCTTACTATGAGCTGCTGTGACACAGTTGTGCTCAGCTCTGACAACAGCAATTGGGTTACCTAATGAAGCTATCCGTCGGACATTATGCTCTTGCAAGTCCACATTATATGCCCATAACATGATGGCACTACTTTCAAAACTTTTCCTTTCAACAGGAGTGAAGTTGTTGCTGTTTAAGTCACGTTCCCCAAGTTTATACCAGTCATTTCTATCATAAGTACCTTGGGACAATTTGGTCAGAAGATGTCTGAAATCTTTTTGATCGTCACCTTGTTGCCTCATGATTTCATCTAATACCACAGTCTTTTTGAAAAGCTTGAGCAAGGACTGTCCAGTTATCAATGGAATCATAGTTTGGGTTTTACAAGCGTAGAGGGGTGAGTCGAGTACTGGTGGAAGTTGAGCAAAGTCCCCCATAATAATCATTGAAATACCTCCAAAGGGTTCATTGTTGCTTTTGATTTCCTGCAATCTTTTGTTTGTCATGTACAACCTATGCAGGCCCATCATTGACTTTTCATCAATTGCAAGCAACTTGGTGCCTTCAAATTTCATTTGTAACTCCTGAAGAATATCTCCATGACAATCTGATATATCCTTACCAAACCCGACATTTACTGGAAGCTTGAACAAAGAATGCAAGGTACTACCTCCAATCATGAATGCAGCTGTACCTGTAGGAGCAGCCATTACCAGAAACTTTTTACCAGCTCTCT
Source organism: Chionoecetes opilio (assembly GCA_016584305.1). Taxonomy (NCBI): domain Eukaryota; kingdom Metazoa; phylum Arthropoda; class Malacostraca; order Decapoda; family Majidae; genus Chionoecetes; species Chionoecetes opilio. Next base: position 283,807 of record JACEEZ010020564.1, on the reverse strand, counting down.
CTACAATGATTTTGGAGACACAGTTTAGCAAGAAGTTTTTACCACAGCTAGCCCTACCAGATATGTTTAAATGCAAAGGGGGAGTGCTAGAGTCAGACAGCTTCTTTTCTACCTAATCAATTACCATTTTGTAAATAACTTTCTGTTTGGAATTTAGCTTTAAAGGATCACAACCATCATAACTGTCACCCTCTGGCAATACTGCAGTTTTCTTTTTCTCCTCAATCCAACCTTGGGCATCCTTTAGATCAGAGTCAGTCATACCAAGAACCTGGGCATCATCAAAGACTTCACTTTCATTTTCCCTCAGGAAACAGTCATCAGCATATTCAGGATGTTGCTCAACCTCTGACACATGATTTTCAACTGCCTGAACAACTGCATCATTACCAATATTTCTGCACTCCATCCACTCATCTAACTCTGTATTTTCTGGTTCCTCCTCCTCAACATGTAACTCATCAAGAGGATTATGTTCTGGTGCTGATGGCACATTCTGTATGGGTATCTGACTCTGCTTAAACTCCTCTTGGATAATTTCTGGACACAACGGGTTTTTAACAGTCTTTCAATTCGGCTTCACAAGAGCCAAACTCTTACCAACATTATCTAAGCACCAGCTTCATGCAGCAAACACTGCTAGTCTCAATTGGGTACTTTGTGCACAGTACATAAATGGGTTGAAGCAGGGAAACATTTGTTTTCTGCCTTCTTTTTGTGAATACCATGAATTCCTCAGACAATATATTGAGCTTCACTTGAACTTAAAGGATAATCCTGACAAGTTTGAATTGCATGCTTCTGGACAGTATGATCCTGCAATTATCATGTCACCAGTATCTTCGACTCACGCAACTGTTTATTTACCTTTGCTTCCTTCAAGTTCGCATAACGTGGGTCTATGAAGATTGACATGGCAATCCCTGAATAATCAACAAACACTCATTTACGTATGTTCTTGACCATGTGCATTCAATTTTCGGGCTACCTCGATGGTGTCATCATGATTGATGAGAATTTTGCTATGCTAGGAACTGACTGGCTCTGGTTATTATGTATTCAGCAATACTGGAAGTTGATCATATGAGAAATATCTTGATCATGTTGGCCATCCAAATAATAGCAATCAATAATGACCAAATGCAGGGTGTTCTTGCCAATACCATTGCTTAACATAGGAAAACCTACAAAAACGCAGGTTTATTTGATTCTGGGGCTTTCTTTTCACAGATCATCCACCATTTGATCGCAACAGTCTTCACTATCGCATGGTTTATCCATTGGATGCTTGAACCTACAAACTAAGACTTTGCCTTGTGGATTACGGCTTAGACAAAGGGTGATTCAGGACAGGAACCATTTACCTATATGATTTTGACCAGTTGCATCCAATTTACATTTGTGGTAACATTCACGATTAACCAACTTTCATATTTGCTTAGAGAAAGCTCCTCAGTTTTTAATGGCACATCTTTAAATTTTTTAAGTACATTGTCAGGTTGGTCGGTAATCAATCACTTTGTACCCAATGGTGCAGGGCTAGTTTTTGGGGTCCAAGTTTGGCTGAACAACGTATACCAGCAGATAAAAGCAGTGAATTTAGTTATCTGGTTTCTTTCTAGCTACCAACATTTTATCTTAGTCTCCTGCTTCTTCTAGGATCTTACCACAAACTTAGTTTAACTTGTGTCAGAACTTGGGACACAAGCATTTCAGGTCAGGAACCATACTTTAACTGTTGGACATATAACAGATATTACCATTTGTGCAGTGCGATACCACTCTACTTTGAAACTCATTTTTCCATTTATGTATTCTTCACACACGAGTGGTCAGTTTTTCAAGGACATTTTGCCCATAGCAAATCTACCCTCTTTTGGAAGAATTCATTCACAATGTCAACGTTTTCCCGAACAGCCTTTTGCCTGAGTAAGTAATCTGTCCTTTCATCAATGTAATTAACCAGATCCTGGCCTTCAGGTTTGTCACCCAAACTTTTCACCACAGTTTTATTCAAATACTCCTCTGAGCCAGGTAGTAACCTATGCAAATCATACCAGTGAAAATCTGCTGGGCTTACAGTCAAGAACATGTTGAACATTTTTTCATCTTTTGAAATTAATCTGAGATGTCGTAGAAAGCAATAGCTTTTTGAGATATGCTGTGAAAAGAATTGTTGACTGCCCTTGATGCCACTAGAAGAACAGTACAAACTTTTTAAAATGGCATGGTCACGTTGGTCTAACTTTTCCCTCAGTTCGTTAACACTTAAATGACCCATGTGTCTCTGTGCGTAAAGATTACCTAGAGTTAGTGTTTGCCTTCTCTGGTGCATATTTGTCACAACTAGTGGAAATATTGGATCATTTGCAAACCTTCTGTCGTACCTCATGAGATGTTTAGCCCAGTCCATGAAGGTAGGTTGATTGCCCAACCTTGGTTTAGTAAAATCCCCTTTACCATCAGGGAAGAGATGAGGAAAAGCCTTGGAGAAGAAACCTGGCATGATCTCACTTGCAGGCTCAGAGCTCTGCAAAAGTTCCAAGACTGGATTGTCAGAAGACTCATCGGAATCACCAATCTGAATGGAATCAACAGCCTTCTTGACATGTTCATTAACAATACCCTTGCTCAAAGCTTCTCCAACGGTGGAATTGGGCCTTGGAATATCACCATCATCATCCTCTTGTTGAGCAGCAACAGCGGCACACAATCTATCTCCGTCTTCATCAAAGGCAACAGGATTGGTTTCAGACACCTCGAGCAAATTTTAATCATCAATTATCCTTCTAATTCCTTCAACATTGCCACCACTTTCTGGATACTCATTTAGTACCTCATAGTTAATAATGATATGCCTATACTCTGGATTGTTTTGAACCAACCATTTTAGAGCATCAATGATATACTGCCTGTTTGCTTTAAACTGCTTTTTGTGATTGTCGTCAGACCTTTCAATAACAATTATGGGGAGCAAAGAAACTGCCCTAGGCAAGGAAGTTATTTGTTCAAGTAAGTGGTCAACCTTTTGTTCAAAAGCTATACAGTGTCCAGAAGTTCCATGAGACCCATTTTTACGCTTGAAGAAATGTATGTATGGAATTATCAAACATATAGCGGAAAGTTCAACCTGATTTAATATTTTTATGCACTGCGGTACTTCACCTGGAATCATGTCATTAACAACAGAAAACCTAGGTACATCACTTTCTCTATACTTCAACTGATTACACCTTTGACACAAACCAGTCTTTGGACCTATTTTCTGATCAAACCAAGATTCCTTGCAATGTCCACACTGTCGTTCACCTAATTGTGCATGCATCTTTTTACCACTTTCTAAAATAGAATTTTCTTTCAATAGGCCCTCAGTATACATATTGTCTACCAATCTTTGGTTATGTTCAGACCTTAAACTTTCTAAGGTGTTCAATTTGCTAGCCATGTCTGCTTGTTCACATAAAATGTCCCCTTCTTCATCAAATACTTCAGTTTCAGTCTGAATGCTCATAACAGTATCACCATTACCATCATACCTTTCAATAGTTGACACTGGATTAGAGAAGCTTATGTCAGAGGTTATTGTACCGTGATCAGAATCTTTGTTTCCAGGAGTTAATCTTTTATTCGAGGTCCTATCTGAATTCAGTCGATTCTTACTTGAATTTCTTTTGTCAGTGTTACCAGTGGTAAAATTCACAATTTGCTTTGTAGCTGGCCCAGAGTCAGTACCTTCGTCCTGAGGACTCAAAACCTGAAACCTGTTGTGAGTAGCAATATCAGAAGTGTCATTTGTACATGAGGTCAAGTCATTGCCAGCTTGTAAGCTTTTTTTCGATGTCCTACCAAAGTTTGACCTTTTCCTTTTTGAAACTGGTTGCCAGTTTGTACCAGAGGTTTCATTTTCGATTCCTAAGCTGTTGTTTAAGGTCCTATCTAAGTGAGTATGAGTAGGAATATCAGTAGTGTCATTTGTACATGAGGTCAAATCATTGCCAGTTTGTAAGCTTTTTTTCGATGTCCTACCAAAGTTTGACCTTTTCCTTTTTGAAACTGGTTGCCAGTTTGTACCAGAAGTTTCATTTTCGATTCCTAAGCTGTTGTTCGAGGTCCTATCTAAGTTCATTCTTTTTCTTGCCAAAATGCGTTGTCCAGTAATACACAAGGTTTCAATACCAGTACCACTTGCAGAGAATTAATTTTCCTTGGAACCAGCACCCACACCATCTTGATGGAGTACATTGTTACTAACGTTAATTTTCTCGTAAAGAAAGACATACCCATACTTTGGGCAATCTGAATGTTCAACTCGTCTTTCATCATTACACTCTATCCAAATATTACCTTGTAACAAATGTGAAACATAGTGCCCGCTTTCCAATGTTTCACCCCTATGTTCAACAACTCCTTTCAATTGATAACTGTTTCCTCCAATACACATTGCTAGAGGAGGATCAACATGGCTGAAGGAAGACCTTGTTTAAAAAATTGTCAAACCTGCCAAGCGACAAAGCCAAAAGTTTGGAGAGGTTGTCTAAAGTTTCAACTATTGTATGCTCAGTCTCTGTTCTGCAGTTCTTACACCTTTTGGTAACAACACCTTCCCGATTTTGCAAAAAAAAAAATGAGTTGTAGATTACGTCCAAAAGCATGGTTTCAGGCTGTAAGTGTTGCCCAGAGACACTTGGACACTTCTTACAAGAAAAGACCCTGGTAATATGAAACCCGAACAGTTCATTGATCCTGGGCTCCAAATCAATCAGTGCACCCAAATATTATCGAGCATCTTGCTGCAAGTTACTGGCAAAGATACCATTGAATCTGCCCACAAGCTCCCGAATTTTGTCTGCATTTGAAATTAAATCTGTGCTTTTTGAAATGGCAGCCATTAATCCCAATATGCTAACTTCATGGGATCGCTTGCTTTGTAGAATTTCTTTTATGCTATCGCAGTGGAGCAGCGTGTTTAAAACGGCATTAGAATAACAAAGATTTTCTCCAGGCGGGTTTTTTAGCCTGTGACCAGTAATTTGCACTTTGTCAGCTTCTAATCGAGACAATGGTCCCTGTGGATGATTCCTAAGGTAAAATGTAGTAAGTGCCGACTTATATTCCCGAGTATGTTTTGGAATGCTTTCATTGTTTTGGGCCAGAAGTTTTGCCACATACAGCACACACATCCTCTTAATTTCGTCTCGAATTGACATAATTGACAATACACCCTTGTCACAATACACTCCCATGTATACACGAGGCACTCATACCCACCCCTGTGCCTCTGTAACACTGTTAACGTTCCTATTTTGCGTGATATTACCTTAAATATAGACCTATAAATAAGACCTAAACAACACTATCGAGCAGCTGCCCAGTGTTGCCAGATCGAGCTGCCAAAATGTCCCTATATTCACCGCAAACATCTCCCTGTTTAGCCCTGTATTTTCCTGTCGCATTTATATCAGTTTTTCCGTCAAAATTGCACAATTTGCAATGGAAATACAGAGGGGCTTTACCCCTTCATATCAGCCAACTTAAAAATTTGGGGTCACTTTCCCATTTATCAGTGTATCTTTGAGTGTACGCCTGGCGTTTGGGCTTGTATGGAGGCAGTGGCGCAACCAGGGAGGGGGCTCTCCGAAATTTCCTTCCTTGTAAGAAATCAGAATACACTAAGTCAGTTAAAAAAAAGTTATTACAGGTTCTACCTAGCGATGTGACCGCGTCACCTGACCGTGTACACCTATACCTTGATTTGGTCGCGCATATGCTTCACGAAATGTCTTGTACAAGCATCTAACAGCACCAAAACTATTGTTTCAGCAGCAGAAATATGAAATCAGGCCTGAAAAGGCCATCAGCCGATGGCGGAAAAATTTACCATCCAGCGACTAGCGATAAATCTAGCGGATTTACTGTGTACTGGGTGGCGAATACAAATTTTTGCCCCCCCTCACCGAAAAATATTCCTAGGTGCACCTCTGGCTGGAGGAGTAGACATGACTACAGGTCACATCAATAACACAGTAACATAAATCCTTCAGAGACTTCCAAACATCAATCAGTACGGCAGCTTTACCGGGAACTGAGAATGAACTCACGGCAGTCTGAGATAGGACCAGAACACGTACTGTACCGACACTGCGAAAACTGGACGAGAACGATACGGCTATTTCGAGACTTACAGCGAATCTCTCTCTTCTCTCTCTCTCTCTCTCTCTCTCTCTCTCTCTCTCTCTCTCTCTCTCTCTCTCTCTCTCTCTCTCTCTCTCTCTCTCTCTCTCTCTCTCTCTCTCTCTCTCTCTCTCTCTCTCTCTCTCTCTCTCTCTCTCTCTCTCTCTCTCTCTCTCTCTCTCGTAATTTAGAGATATATACACAAAAAGTTTATATATTCTCCGTATCTTTTGAATTTCCCTATATTTTGGTATATTTTCAATTTTCTTCCCTGTTTCCCTGTAGTGACCTGAATTTCCCTTAAACAGGGAAATTTGCCTGCATCTGGCAGCACTGTGGCCGGGAGCTGCCGCCATGGCCTACCACTCACAGTTGCCAGATCACCCTCATAAAATATCCTTATTTGGAAGTTAACACTCCTCTTTTTGACTCATATATCCTGTCACACACACGGACACGCACATATAAATATTTAACATTAATTCAATGGGGGTTTTTTTCCCCATTTATGCCTTTTTCTTTTCCTTTCGAAGCCAAAACAATTTCGTCACACTGTAACTTTTGACTTGGCAACACTTTTATGGCCTGCACAGTGCACAGCCTAAAATAAACAGTTTTACGCGTATAATCTGTAAATAAAAATACTTTAGACATACATTAACTCTTATTTGTTTCTCATATAGTGAATAGTTCCTACAGAAATGAGTTAAGAGACGAAATATAACTTTTTGCCCCAAATTTCTTCCTTTGCGCCTGTATACCCGTTGCCCACAAAAGTAGTCACAAGAAGAAGAAGAAGAATTCCTGGAAACATTTTACAAGCCTATATGACACCTGATTTCGGCTGAAATAGGTGTCCAAGCTCGCTTCGCTCACTTGGACACCTATTTCACTAGACAGACACTACAGTTTAACACTTTAGTGTTAAATAAACACTAAAAATCACTACAGACAGTTTTAAGTGGGCAAATATGTGACATGACATTATTTTGATGTAAAATGTCAGAATATTTTTTTCAGTAAATTAAAGTAAAACAACTGATAAATTGCAATTGTGATGTGAAGAAAAAAAAAAATAACACTTAATGTACAACGGTGAAAAAGTTTACTAATCATATTTATTTAGAGAATGTGGAAATGTATTCACAACGCCATTGTAAAAACAGGTTAAGTCATAACACAAATGCTTTCAATTAACTTCATCATTATATGTTTGCTGTATCTCATTCAGTGGATTTGTAGCTGAAAATAGCTGTCAAGTGCTTAATGTTTGTGCAATTCCATATGTCTACATAGGTTACATAACGTTTAGTTAATTTCTAAGTATCCCAGGTACATCTGAATCAACTTGGATGTTGAAACATGTAAGTCCGTAACACTGACTGCACATAATTGAGCAGTTTAAACCCCCTTTTCGGCAGCTACAAGCCTTACCACATACAGTTTTGCAGCCACAGGAGATCATACGCAGCACTCTTGATGGGGCAATTGGCTTATCTGTCTCTATGGCTGCCAATGTACCAATTGCTGTCACTTTCCAACCCCATTCCAGGGGAGACATTTCATTGTCCATCCACTGTTGCACAGTGTGATAGGTGCGGTAAGAATGAAATTTGGCTGCAGCACTTGTAGGAGGCAGTGATTCTATCTTAAACACAAGAGGACAAAGATGCTTTACTGACTGATCGAGTGTACATGACGTGGCGCTGTTCATCCAGTGACCTTGCTCTCCCTGATCCATATAACCGCAGGATAAAAGCTTCCCCATTTGTTGATATCTTTTCATGGGTACTGTTTGGTGACTTAAAGGTTTCCAGTACATTCCATTGTTCGCTAGAGTTGATAAAATCTAGAGCTTTTAATTTCCCTTTTATATAGACGGCAGATGCTGTGTCACAGCCAGTGATAGCATGCGCAAACATAAGGTGGTCCTTGACACTGCTATTGGCTGATTGTATTGCTTGAATACTGTACAGTTGGACTGGGTTTCGGCTGCAGAGCATTTGGATTTTAGCAGTTGGGGAGGCTTGTGCCACCAGCATCACCAAAAGGTCTGTGTCTGTTCCAATTACAATAACTGGCCTCTCAGTCTGTTCACTCACACTGCGTGCCGTTGAGACTATCAGAGGATCAGCATCAGCCTTATGTTGTTTCACTACAATCCCACTGTTTTGAAGGTCCAGTGTAAGGAAGTTGATTAGTCGAGACTTGTTTTTCTTATTATGTAGGAAAGCTTTCTGAGTAGTAGTGACTTTCATGGACCTTTCAAACAGTATGTCAGCTGATGTACAGTGTACATCGGCGCTGCTGCTCTGTAGCTTTGGTTGTCATGCAGTCACTGTATCCGTCAAATACCACAACTGATTCCTTACCATAATGATGCATTACAGAGGTTACATATGTATCACACACTTGTTCATAAGTATCATCATTGGGCCATAGGACATTGTGGAGAAGGTGTCCCCCATCTAACACAAACTGAGCATTCTCTGGCATTTGAGTACTGGCACTAACTTTTGATTTAAGATGTGTCCCTAGTATATGTTTATTGGCTTTTCTCATAGACCCATTATCAAACAGTGAGGGAGGTTGCTGGGCCAGCTCATAGCATAAGTACTCTCCCATTTCAGTGGAGTCTTTGATTATACATGTTATGCGCAGGAAAAGAAATGTTGGATTCACTACAGCATCTTGTCCTCGTACTTTGATGGTGTTTGTTGACCCAGATATGGTGGACACCCGATCTTTGCGGCTAAGTTTTACATCAGCCAGACATTTGCCATCTAGACTACATGCTGCAGTCATGCCAATGGCATAGGCTTCATCACAGTTTACTTCCTTCCCAGCAACCCTGCCCGTTGAGATGGATATAAGAGATTCAAAATCAGTGTAAGCAAAGGGTGAATGGGCCCGCAGCCATTGAGCAAAAACTTTAAAGTCCCTTGCATCTCTGGCTGCACTACTGGCCCGTAGGTCCTTGTGTTGCTCGGATGATGTTGCTCCATCCTCCATTCACTCCTGTGAATACCTCCAGTGAATCACAGACCGGGATACAGCAATCATGTAATGATGAAGTTAATTGAAAGCATTTGTGTTATGACTTAACCTGTTTTTACAATGGCGTTGTGAATACATTTCCACATTCTATAAATAAATATGATTAGTAACTTTTTCACCGTTGTACTTTAAAGTGTTATTCTTTTTTTCTTTACATGACATTTTATCAGCTGTTTTACTTTAATTTACTGAAAAAATATTCTGACATTTTATATATAAAATTTTCAACCCCCCCCCCCCCCCCCAAAATATGGCCAATTGAATTCAAGGTTTTCCCCCTTAAAACGGCTTTAGTGATGTTATTTAGCTTTATGAATAAAAATCACCATGCTTAGAGTCTATTATAGGTATAAACCACTTTTTCCACTTGACAGAGTTACTAAATTTTCCCAAAGTCATGATATGGGATAATCATTATGGCCCAACCTGTATTTTTTGGGTTTGTACCTTGCTCTCTTCAATTCCACAACTTTGTTGTTGATTTAGACCCAATTTAGTCCAATCATGTTCATTGTTAATCTTTTCTTGGTCGCTTCCATTTCCACACAGCCGTAAATAAATCCATCTATTTTATGGGATCACGTTTTGCATCCACCAATCTGCATTTTTTTTTGAATGCAATACCTTCGTTCTCTTCCTCTCACAAACTTCTGTTTTTCTGGAATATTTAGGTTCCACTTATCTTTGCACCCTCCTTCCTGTGCTCGCTTTCTTCCCTACGGTAATAAATTACAGCGTTTTGCCATTGTCAAAACCTTTTTCGTTCATTAAAACCCCTTTCTTCTTGTTTCAAAATCTTTTTTATTTATTCATTATCTTCGTCCTGTCTATTTGTTCTTTATATACTAATTACACGTTTTTATTGTAACATTCGTTCATATATAAAGCGACCTTACTTATTTCAAACCCTTTAACTATTATATATATATATATATATATATATATATATAATATATAAATATATATATATATATATATATATATATATATATATATATATATATATAAAAACTCTCTCTCCTTTAACTTTCGCTCCATTATAATTTCAATGGAGGGTTCAGCTGTTCAATATCTCCCTTTTTTATCATATATTACTAATTCATCTTTTTCTCCCTAATACTCTAACAGTGAAAAGCTTAAGTTTACTTAAGACAGTGTAACAAGGGTGACGTAAAAGAAAAATGATGGATGTGCCTTTACTTGGTCATTACTCAGCCGGTTCTCTCACCTGTGCTTCTTTCTCGCTATTGCGGTGAATTGCCGGCTGGCACTTCATTGCAAAGCCAATGGTTGGGCCTTTGTCGACAGCTGGGACCTCTTTTTCGGGCATAACAGCCTCTACCGCAGGGACGGAGTGCACTTTTCGAGGAAAGGAGTTCAGATCTTGTCTGAATCCCTTGAAAGGGAAGTAGATGCACTGCAGGCTTTTTTAAGATAGAGAACCGGGGTTTAGACACGGGGGTTGGGGTAAAGGAAACTTGCGACACTAGGAGGAGTTTCAGAAGGCAGGGAACTAAAGTGATTCGTAAGAAGAGAGAGAGGAGGGGTTTAGTTAAAGATAAAGGAAAAATTGACAAAAAAAAGAGGAGTTGCTTGAAGGTTTACTATACAAACTGTAGGAGTATTTAAAAAAAAATAGATTTCCTGAGAGGAATAAATAGTGTAGAGGATTTTGATATAATAGCATTAACAGAAACGTGGTTGGATATGTCAGGAAAGGTATTCGATCCGGAAGTCGAGATAGCTGGGTATAAGTTATTTCACAAGGACAGAGTAGGCAGACGAGGAGGAGGAGTTGCGCTTTATGCAAGAGATGCATTGCAGTGTTGTGTTAACAATGTTATAAAAACAGATGACAGCATAGAGTCTATATGGGTAGAGGTTACGGAGGGAACTGAGAAAATGGTTTTGGGTGTAGTGTATAGGCCTCCAAACTTATGTAAAGAGGATTCAGCTCCTATATGGGAAGAAATAAACAAGGCCTGCAGATATAATCGATTATGCGTGGTGGGAGATTTTAATCTTAGGAATATAGACTGGGATTTAATCATAGGTGACAGCGATGCAGATGAATTGTTAAATATAATCCAGGATAACTTCCTAAGTCAAGCAATCAAGGAGCCTACTAGGGGAGATAATATTCTAGATCTATTGCTGAAAAATTTAGAGACGATTTAGTTACACATGTGGAGGTCGGGGGAATTTAGATAATAGCGACCATTATGAGATCAGATTTAGCTTAAAATGGGAAGTTGGAAAATTAAGTGGCAATAGCATCGAATACCTAATTTCAGAAAGGCCAATTATGCGGGATTAAAAAGACACCTGGAGGTTATTAATAAGAGGTGTGGGATGGAGGAGCAGAAAGTCTCCAGGACAAGGCGTTGTCAGCTGGAAAGGCCAATTATGAAGGATTAGGAAGGCACCTGGAGGTAATTGGCGCGGTCAGATATGGTAGTGAGGTCGAGGCTGAGGAGATAATTAGAGCGGTTATACAGGGAAGTGAGGTCAGGGCTGAGGAGGTAATTTGAGAGGTTAGAAGGGGAAGTGAGGTCGGAGCCGAGGATGATTATATCTCATTTGTAAGGAATATAATTGACGGACAGAAAGAAATATTCCTTATAGGGAGATAAGGTCCCGAAAGAGTGATCCAAAATGGATGACCACCAAGTTAAAACACAACATTGGAGTAAAAAGAAACATTTATTTAAGTTCCAGGCAGGATTGGTAAACAAAAAACAGTATAACGTGATGGTGAGGACAGTGAAGAAATTAACTCGAGTTGCTAAGAACAATTATGAGATTAAAGTTGCAGAACAGGCGAACAGGGACCCAAAGGGGTTCTATCAGGTTTATAAAACAAAGACAAGGGAATTAGTTGGGCCGTTAAGGTCAGGACAGGGTGAGGTCCCTTTAAAAACGGATGAAGATATGTGTAGGAGTCTAAATGATTATTTCTTAAGTGTTTTTACGGAGGAGGATACACAGACGATAACCTGATAGTGAACAGATGTTCAAAGGAAGCGATGAGGAGAAACTCAAAGATATTGTGATAACTAGGGAAATGGTGGAGGAGGGTATAGAAAAAAATGAAAAAATTTAAATCGCCAGGACCAGATGAAGTGTATCCCAGGGTATTAAAGGAATGCAAGGAGGTTGTTAGTGAGTCGTTAGTGCACATTTTTAGGAAATCGGTTGAGATAGGCGATGTGCCATTATTGTGGAGGAAAGGAAATGTTGTTCCCATATTTAAGAAGGGAGACAGAGGACTAAAGTCAAATTATCGACCGTAAGTCTAACATCAGTGGTGGGTAAATTATTGGAATCTATTATTGCAAAAAACATTAGAGACACTTAGATAAACATAGTTTGATCATGATTCACAACATGGATTCACCAAGGGTAGGTCATGTCTCACCAATTTATTGAGTTTTTATAGGAAAGTTTATGAGACGGCAGATAATGATAAGGATTATGATATAATATTTGGACTTTAGTAAGGCATTTGACAAAATACCACACGAGCGACTCTTAAATAAGGTTAGGGCTCATGGTATAGATGGGAAGGTTCTTCATTGGATCAGAGCTTGGCTAAGTAATAGGCAACAAAGGGTTACAATTAATGGTTCCAAATCTGAATGGGGACTGGTGACAAGTGGAGTTCCACAAGGGTCTGTTTTGGGACCATTACTATTTTTGATTTACATCAACGACTTGGATAGTGGGATTAGCAGTGACATCAGCAAGTTTGCTGATGATACTAAGTTAGGTAGGATTATTGGATCACAGTCTGGGCGTAAACATATTGCAGGGAGACTTAGATAAACTTAACGAGTGGGCAGTCAGATGGCAGATGGAATTTAATATTGATAAATGTAGCGTTATGAATGTGGTAGAAAAAACCCCGGTAATAGATATACCATAAGCAATGTATCGCTGAAAAGATCAGAAGGTGAAAAAGATCTTGGAGTGAGGTGAGCCCAGACCTCCGACCTAGGAAACAATGTATTGAGGCCAGAAATAGAGCTAATAGAGTATTAGGATTCATTACCAGAAGTGTTAAAAGTAGAAGTGCGAAGTTATTCTAAAGCTTTATCTGGCTCTAGTCAGGCCTCACCTAGACTATGCAGTTCAGTTTTGGTCTCCATATTAAAAGGATAGATATAGTGTTTTTTAGAAAAAGTGCAGAGAAGGATGACCAAAATGATACAAGGGATGCGTAACTTTAGTTATGAGAGGAGATTGAAGTTATTAAAATTACACTCACTCGAGAGACGCAGAGTAAGGGGCGATCTGATAGAAGTTTTTAAGTGGATAAAGGGATTTAATAAAGGAGAGGTAGGAAAAGTTCTTACGGCTTTTAACCAGGGTAGAACAAGAAGTAACGGATTCAAGCTGGAAAAGCGTAGATTTAGAAAGGAAATAGGGAAAAACTGGTTCACAAATAGGGTGGTGAATGAGTGGAATGGTCTCAGTAGACAGGTAGTTAGTGCGGAGTCATTAGGGAGCCTTAAAGGGGAGCTGGATAGGTTCATGGATGGGGATGAAAGGTGGATGTAGGTAGTGTTAGGTGACAGGAACTACCACGTGTAGGCCTCGCGGCCTCTTGTAGCTTCCTTATTTTCTTATGTTCTTATGTTCTCACCTCACTATTTCATTATTTTTACCTGCCGTTTTTATAACAATATTCTCTCCTCTTCCCCTGAAACACGCACCATTTAAAGTTTTAATTCGTCCACTATAGGGTAATATTTCTCTGTTGCTAAACTTAAATTCTAACTCGCTCGGCCTTCGATCTCCTACTTCATACCTGGTCACGTGGCTCTCTCCATCATCTCTTATGTCTGTCATCCCCCTTCCCCTTCCCTCCTTCTTCCGCCCTTGTCACTCCGTTACATCTGTCCTCTTCACTTCTTCCAACTGTCTCATCTACTTACCCAAACTCCCCCCACCCTTCCTCCATCCCACAACACGTGTCTCTCCCCCCTTCCCCCTCCCCCCTCACCTGTCTTCCCTCCTTCCACCTATCTCTCCAGCGGTGACACGTCGCTATTCATTTATGTTCCATTCTCTGGTTCTGATATGAGAACACGTGAGCCACTTGACATTATAAAACTTTTGCCTGTCTCTCTGTCTCTGTCTCTGTCTCTTTCTCTGTCTCTCTCTCAATATGAACCTGGTGTCAATTGTGTCAATCTCGCGTCGCTGCCTCAAAATTTGTCTTTCAGGTGCGTGGGCTGTCTAGGCGAGTAACAGGTGAAAGGACGTCACTACTAATTACCGGTTATCGATGTTCAATACCACCCACCGCTAATGATTCCTTCCTCCTCCTCTTCCTCTTACTCCACAATAATTAAATAAGAAGTATTGTCAACTGGTACGTTTTCTTTATGGATGGCGTAACTGCGGGCGTTTATGAAGTTTATGCAGGACGTTTATGAAGTTATGAAGGAAATATTTATATAGGTTGTGAAGGCTTTTGAGAGGATGAGAGGGTGATCAATGGATGGATGGAGGGATGGATGTTTATGTATGGCGCTATTTTTTTTTTTTTAGTTATGTCATCAGGTTTTGCAAATGTTGATTTTATGGTTTTTAATGGACCATAACCAACTTGTAAGAATCGTTTATTTGTATTTTTGTGGTCAATATCTATCTATCTATCTATCTATCTATATCTATATATATGTAAAAATATATATATATTATTATATATATATATATTATATATATATATATCTATATATATATATATATTATATATATATTATATAAAATATAAAATATAATATATATATATATATAATATATATTAGCGTCGCCGTATAACAAAAATTCTTTTTTTCAACTCTGTCATCCCAATTTTCCCTATGTAAAAGGGAAATTCTAAGACGATTTTACCCCCTTTCCATTTTGCATTTGAGCAATTCTTACTATCAAAATCGCACTTTAAGCTATGTTTTGCATATAAATATAAAAGTCCATTTTTGCATAGCAAGAAGTCTCAAACCTAAAAAGTTGAAGCGGACAAACCACCCTTAAAATTAAAATTTTACATAAAAAAACACCCTGACAAATTCGAAATAATCTATATTTCACTTTTCATTGGACCTACGGCGTACCCTAAATTACTCCTGTCCGCACGTAGAAGGTCACAGCTGTTTGGACCTTCTTGGGCTCGATCTCATCACTCTGAGCTGCGTGAGGATGTGCTTGGGGCCGTCCTCTAGTCTGTGGTGAACCTTGATGTCGTAGTAGAGTTTGAAGTACACCTGCAGGCAGTACTTGACTAGGATTTCCAGGGTGTTCAGTTCTTTGCCAGTCAGTCCATGCTTTCTGGTCCACATGTACACGAGCGACTGGGCTGTTGTGAGCCATCTGGAGGGGGACACCTTGCCACACTTGATCTCCTGCAGCTCGGACTGGGAATGCCCCGCTTCACAGCCGACCAGCTGGTAGGAGACCTGCTGGTCAGTGGACATGTTGCCCAGGATATACTCCGGTATCTCCGTGAGATCTTCACCGCCTGCACTCCTTTTGAACTCTGCGTTGTACTGAAATCTCATTCACGCTGGACAGCAGACTGCACACTGGACCCGTGAAGCAGTGTCAGATGAGGTAGGCCCCCGTCGATGCTGGTGATAAGGTGGCGCAGGGGCAACTCGTTTGGTGTGCAACACGCATATACTCCAGAAGAGCTTGCGTCCCAGCTCTTCTCCAAATGGGCGTGAGTACCACCCTTCCCCCCCGTGTTGGCCCTAGTTGAGTCACCTTGCAGTACGATCAGGGAGTGGGGTGGAGTCGTATGTCACCAGCAGATCATAGAGAGCCTGACCACCTTGAACGCAGGCTTCTCAGGTGGCACCGGGTCCTCTGGTACAAAGTGATAAAGGTACCTTCGATGGCTCCTCTGTCACTGACACATGCTCCTCCCTGATCAACCTTGGGTGCATTTTTCCCATAGCTGTCGGGCACCATCGCCCTGGTCTTGTCCTTCCCCCCATCGTAACCCAATCCAACTTTTTTGGGGTACCCTGGCTAGGGTACGCCGTATGACAAAAATTCTTTTTCCACTTTTGGCATGCCAATTTCCTATGTAAAATAGAATTCTAAGACGATTTTACCTCCCTTTCCCTTTTTTCATTGAGCAATTCTTACTATGCAAAATCGCACTTTAAGCTATGTTTTGCATATAAATATAAAAGTCCATTTTTGCATTGCAAGAAGTCTCAAAACCAAAAAGTTGAAGCGGACAAACCACCCTTAAAATTCAATTTTACATAAGAAAAAAAAACCCCGACAAATTCAAAATAATCATATTTCACTTTTCATTGGACCTACGGCGTACCCTATTTCACTTTTCATTGGGCCTACGGCGTACCCTAATATATATTTTATATATATATATATATATATATATTTTATGATATATATTCCATTTTCCCTTCAACAGTTTTTATCTATCTTTTACTTTTTCACGTCATAAACATGCTGCGCTTAGAGTGAAGAATGCTGGGCCCAATTTATGATAGCGTATCTTACACTGGTACTCTCTCGTCCCCTGTCTCTCTGTGTCTCTCTGTGCTCTTTTATAGTACAACACACACACACACACACACACACACACACGAACACAACACGCCCCCACACGCACGCAACAAGCCCCCTCAGGGATTTTAATCACATCACCTGAATTCGAGCCCAAAAAATATTGTTGTTGTAATTTTTCTCCCTTTACCCCCTAGTGTGCCCTCTTTTCCCCTCTCTTTCTCCCCCACATCCCCTTTCCTCCTACTCTTATTCCAATACATTGCATCGGAGGAAATATCTGGTGTCAGTTCCCTTGATTAAAACTTGTAAATAAATTAGGACGTCCATTCACTTTGTCTTTGTTGAAGTTTAATGACAGTGAGTTTGATGGAAAGGAATTAAAGAGGGAGGAAAGAGGGAGATAATCAATCAATAATCAATCATTGGGGGCCTACGCCGGGGGGCGCGTCACCTAACCCACCCTACGACGCCACTTTCCCGGGGGGTCACCACGAGCGAGTCCCACCCATGCACGCTCCCTTCCCATACCAAACAACTCTCGACAGGAAACTTTAATTTGCCTCAGCCACGAGCCTTGTGGGCGCCACCTTGAGCTCCTCCATGCCGGATTACTCTCTCCATATATACAGATACAACCCAGTGGCAGGATAGGTTTCGGCTTAGGGTGCTACTTGCCCATTTAACCGAAGTTGGCGCTGACGGACTATGCAGGTAATAGGCTTCGATTCAGACTCACGGGGCAATCGCTGATTTGACACGTAATCATCCCAGTGATACCCCATGATTCTCCGAAGACACTTATTAATTATCAAAGGCATCGATTTGCCTCTTCAAGTGGCTAGTTAGTATCCATGTCTCACACCCATAAGAAAGGGATCACAAGCGACTTGAAGATTCAGATCTTCGTCCTTCTGCACAGGTACCGACAACGCCAAATACTCGTGCTGGGCGAGTCCATAACACCGTGGGCTATGCCAATCCGCCGTAAGACTTTTTGACGTGACCCTCTGTCATTATGGACTGCGCAACCAAGGTATGTAAAACTTTCCAAGATCTCAAGGTCCTCGCCGCACGCATGAACAGACTACTGTTTCATCTAGTAAGCCTCCAGACACCTGGACCTTGCTTGGTCTTGAGCCAAGAGACCTCAAGTCCCAAAGGCTTTGCCTCCTCGTGCAGCGCCTCAAGAACCATCACCAGGACCTCCAACGTCTCAGCAAAGATTACTGCCTCGTCAGCAAAAACAAGATAAGTGATTTTGGTGTTGCCGATCAATTTGGATGCTCCACAATCACTTTGATCTACAACTTTGTCCAATACCCAGTCCATATAAGTGTTGAAAAGTGATGGGGCAAGGACGCACCCTTGCCTCACTCCTGTATTTACGGGAAAAAAAACTGGATAAACCTCCCCCACACTTCACAGCACTCTCAGTCCCAGAGTACAGGGCCACAGGCCAGTTATCCCCAATGGGGGTGGGGATGGGAAATGGAAGGTAAACAGAGAGACGTGTCGATGAGAAGGGAAAGGAAAGAAGAGAGAGATACAAGGACAGGGGAGGATAGAAAGATGTAGGAAGGAGGGAAAGAACAATGTGTGAGAGGTGGAGGAATATGAGAACGAGGAAGAAGGAAAGTTAGGAAAATACATGAGACAAATGGATGGAGGTTGGGAGGAAGGGATCCCAGACTGTCGTTGACTTATGGACGAACTGAGATGGAAAAGTGGTCATCTGGGTCTCTTTGATCGATAGAATAGTTCAAATCCATCACCAAATTCCTCCTTCATTTATATCTCTTTCCTCTACAATGGTACTTTTCCTCCCATAAATAAACTGTTCTTTGTCTTCCATCCATTATATGTGGACTTCTTCCCAATAAATAAACATTTTTCTCCACCGTAAAACATTATCCCAACGTAATTTTTCCGTAAAGTTGACTCTCCTCTCGTCCATTAACTTAAATTTTTCCCTACTAAGATTCATCATTTCTTTTCTTTCCTTTATTTTTATAGAAATTTCCCTCTTCCAGATCCATTTTTACCATCTTACTGTAAAGCACGACATTACTCTCCTACCATCTGTTCTCCAAGTGTCGTCAACATTTCTTCCTTTAAAACTCCCATCATTTCCATTTAATACATCGCGTGCCTCCCTCGGCGCTGCACTGTCCTGCGCTCTCACGCAGCTCACTTCACGACATCCAGGGACATTTGGACACACAATGAGAAAACTAATTAAGACCTATTGATATTTTTTAGTTATATAAAAGACGAAATAACCGAACAGTATATGAAGCCTAGTTTTGCGAGGAGGAGGAGGAGGCAGAGGAGGAGAGAGGAGGAGGAACGTAGC
This sequence comes from Chionoecetes opilio, assembly GCA_016584305.1. Taxonomy (NCBI): domain Eukaryota; kingdom Metazoa; phylum Arthropoda; class Malacostraca; order Decapoda; family Majidae; genus Chionoecetes; species Chionoecetes opilio. Next base: position 264,675 of record JACEEZ010020564.1, on the reverse strand, counting down.
AATAATAAGGCGATGGAACAGGTATGTGTAGTACAGGTAAACAAGACCACTACTTCCGCCTCTGTATTTACTCGTATGATCATCACCACCACTCCCACTCACCACCACTTCTCACTGCCACGCCCATATCTCGACCTCACCCTCTCACCTCATCCACCTCTTCTGTCACGTCCCAATAGTTAACCATTCCCATATCCCAGAGCCATAAAACACCTGATCACGCCACATCCTCCACGCCACGCCTCTCTATCATAGCACACTCCAAGGCACTCACTCCATTCCTTCACTCCCATACAAACAATACCACTAACCATTTCCTCCTCCACACGTTATACCATGGAACTATAAAGGGAGGAGGAGCCTCAGCCCCGCGATTGAAGCCAGAAAAACAGCGGCCATATTGGTTTAGACCCCGTTGCCATATAGCCCAAATTGCCCCAGTTTCATATTTCGAGAGGTATAAACCTACTCTTTCCTGTGGTAGGTAAAATACACACTTAACATTCATCTTACTGCTTCGTGCTAATTACATGGGAGACAACAATATTAATATTGGTAATTATAATAACGACAACACGACAAGACAATCTGTCCTGGAGCAATATGGCGGCCGGAAGCTCCAATACTCCATAAGAGTGAGCGGATTTGCCATCTGGTGGCCGTCTGGGAACCTCCCGTCAGCTCCATGACGTAGGGTCAAGGGTGTCAGCCTAGTCTTATTTGCCATTATTCCCTACCAAACCAGCTACAATTATGTGTTGACATGGTCAACATAGGTTATCGTAAAGGAAATATAAGGGTTTTACATTATTCATGGGGATATAATGAGGATTGTTGGCAAAATATAAGTATTCGACCACATGTCCTACAACACTCTATCCAATGATTTAGAGGAATGCATCAAGTCGGGTGTATGGGTAAATATTGCCTTCATGTATGCAAAGAGAAGGTAAACGAACCAAATAATGGTGACATGTCTTCAAGTTTTTGCAATCAATAGTGATAGATATGGATTATTTTCGCCATTCAACATTTCTTTCTGGTACACTGCCAAACGTACGACGGTACGATGCATTGTAAACAAACCCAGAGAAAAAGGCGGCAAGAGGCCGTGTGACTCCATCCATATGAATCACATGACACGATGACACGTTGTCATCCGCCTTACCTGTGTCTTCCTGTTGGTCTACCGTTGAGATTGACGAAACTTAAAAATTTTTTTATGTTCTCCATGTGGTCAGCTGCCAGGAAATCTCGTACAGTACCCGGCAGCGAATTTTACAACTATATTATAATTCTGAATGAAAGCACGATCTACAAATGCTTACCATTTAATTTGTATTCCATTTATTATACTGGACTTAAATCAAGCAATAAGTATTATATAATGATTGTTTCCTTGGAGAAAAATTGTAGTTTTCAGGGGGTTTCATCGTTTTTTAAATTCCGCTTTTATATGAATTGTATGTAAACCGTAGCTATGAGAAAAATTATTGCGATTTCAAACACCAAGTGAAAACTTGTAAGAAAAATAATCTTATGAAACCCGCTATACATTTTGTGAGGGCCTAAAGGAAAGCGAAGGAAAGAAAGGAGAGTAGGATAGAATAAATAAGGGAAGGGGAGAGAATCTCTGATAGCAGTAGTGGAGGCGAGAGGCGACGATGGTTTTCGCTGATGCAACTTTTTCCTATCATCAAAGCCCGCAAGCAAAGTCGCCCGACGACCTTGATGCTGACAGATGACGTTCGCGAGGGAAGCGCGAGTGAGAGAGAGTGAAGAGGAAAGAGGGAGAGAGTAATAGAAGGGAGGGAGAGTGGAGAAGGTGAGGGAGTGAGAGGGGGGAGGAGAAGGAGGAATACTAAACACTCTTTCCTCTCGTCAGGCAGTTGGGGAGCTCATTCTAGTATCTGGCTCTACTCAGGCTTCCTCCACATACAGTCAGCCTTTTGGTCTCCATAATACAAGGAGGATTATAGTTCTTAACAAGGTGGCAGAGAGGATGACCAAAATACAGTATACGAACTTTAGTGTATGAGAGGAGATTGAAGTTAGATAATTACTTTACCCCGAGAGGAGAGTAAAGTGCGATCCTGATAGAATTAAAGGGATTGGGATAAAGAGAGGGTGGAACCGCCCGTAACCAGGGTGAACAAGTAACGGATTCAAGCTGAAAGCGTAATTGAAAGGAAATTGTTTACAAAACTCCGTTCAGCTCTAGCTGTGGGTTAATGGCCGGAATGGCGGAGACCGGAGTTATGCGGAGTGCATTAGGGAGATTAAAGGGGATCCATTCAAGGATGGGGATGAAAGGTGGAGTAGGTAGTGTTGGTGAAGGAATAGCAGCGTAGGCCCTCGGGCCTCTTGTAGTTCCTAATTTTCTTACTATGTTCAAGGAGGAATCACCGGCTGACCCCTCTCTCGCCGTCACCTGCCCTCACTTCATAGCTGCAACCCAAGGGGCCCTTTTGGCCCTGCCCACCGAACACGCCGGCCCCTCCCCGAAAAACCCAAAGGGGAGAGGACAATTTAATATCCCCGGGTGTGGGCACACGCCGACGGGGGTCACGGTGACCCTTATACGAGACTAGGTATTAGTGAAAGAAGGGAGAGATACTTTGGTGCCCCTTCGTGAGTTTGGGGACTCAAACTTGCTCCGTAACCACAACGAGGCTTCCCGGGGGGCGCAGGCGGGGCCCGCTTTTCCCCCAAGCCCCCGAGGGGCCCCCTGCTTGCCCCGTGGGGCAGGTGAAACCTACGGGGACGAGACTTGTTTCACACCTGCCCTTGAGCCCTTCCCGCTGGGCCCTTTAGGGGGGCCCCCGGGGCAGGGGGGGACTTGCCCAGAGGAAGGGACTTCCCGCGGAATTAGGAACCCTTGGACATCCCCGATCTACAAGGGACTAGCAGCAGCTGGGGACGTATTGCCCTATGATTTAGTGCATGATAGGCAGGCGATTAAGGATGCCCCTGAGGGGACATGAATCAAGCCAGGGACCCTAGGGGGACAGGGAGGGTCGCCCCGGCTATGCCGGGCTATTACTAGCCTGAGGAACCAAGCTCCCCGTATCTCCGACGACACGGCCGGGCACTGCCCGTTTACTTTCAGTACTGGAGATACGCCCAACCTGGCCCCCGACAGTAGGGAGGGGTGCCGGGGTTAGTTGTCATGCCACGCCAGCGACCGATTGGGTAGAACCGTAGCGGTTTGGGGGTCCGCTAACAGAAGCTTCAAACCCCCCCCGTTGAGCCCCCCTGTCTCCCCCAGAGCAGCGGGGCATAACCATTTATTTGGATGAAGTTCCAGAACGGTCACCAGATGGCAAATCCGCTCACTGTTATGGATAGAGAACTTCTAAAACTGGCTTCACTTCAAAGCCCACCCGAGCGACGAGCCACCCACCGCGGCGCTGACGGCCTTTCCACCCTTTATAGTTCCATGCGTTATACCATCCCAAACGAACACTATAAATGTCACCAACTCTTCCCCACCAACAATGCTCCGTAACACCAACACTTCACCGCATATATACTACATGCTGAACCCTACACAACCTGTCTTACTACTACAGTACCACTCTTAGTACTACTGTACTATCTATCCTATCTCGACTATCCTATCTTCTATACCATGTCTTCTCCCCAACTAACCCCCCACCTTTACATATACACAAACATTTATAGCCATACACGCAAAGTCTTCAATTCCTACATCACGTTCCTCTGCCAGTCAGTAGTCACTTGCAGTCCTTACAGCAGACAAAAACGTTGTCACAAAGAGAGAGAGAGAGAGAGAGAGAGAGAGAGAGAGAGAGAGAGAGAGAGAGAGAGAGAGAGAGAGAGAGAGAGAGAGAGAGAGAGAGAGAGAGAGAGAGAGAGAGAGAGAGAGAGAAAAGAGAGAGAGAGAGAGAGAGAGAGGGGGTGAGAGATTTTAAGGTCACGGATTACATTTCCAATTTGTCTGTATTTACCTTACTGTATTATTACTTCTTTATTATCCTTAAGGATATTTTGTTCAGTGTGGTGTGTGTGTGTGTGTGTGTTGTTGTGTGTTGTGTGTGTTGTGTGTGTGTGTGTGTTGTGTGGTGTGTGTGGTGTGTGTGCGCGCGCTCGCATCCATGGTTCAATGTGCATTGCATCTCAGAAACATAAAAAAAATAATAAACCAGCCTTACTAAATAACCGAGAACCAACTTCATACGATGTCGGACACACACATACACACAACACACACACACACAGTATATCAGCGCCCGGAGATATATCCAGAGGGTTACGGGCAGGCCTCCCTCCGTCCCGCTGAGTTAGGTAAGGTAAAGATGGGAACATACGCTAAGCTGCGCGTGGCATGCGGTGCTCATCTCCGTGGGTGGCATTAGCCCTTAGAGCCTGTGGTGTGTGAGAACCCGTTACCCCGGGACACAAGGCTAGAGTGACTCCCGGGTTACCACAGTTACCTTCCCCAGGCTACCCAGGTACCCATTTATCAACCCCGAAAGGAAGTAAGAACAGTTGGGTAGGCTGGTCACCGACTTGCCCTGGCCCGGGATCGAACCAGGGCCCGCAGATTCGTAGCCAGGCACGCTAGCCACTACACCACGGAGGTGATGAGTTAAACACAAAGAAAAGGTTTACAGGCTGGTAATGATTTGTGGGTTGTCGCCACGATATTACTGAACCTTTTCTTTCCTCAGAGTGTATATCGGGGTTTTATGAATCCTCTCCTCTCATAAGCCGGGCACGATTGAGACGGGGATAATTATTTACCCGCCTCAGCTCTTTTTAGCATGTTTGAGGTGATTCGCAAATAAATAACAAAATTTGATGATTAAAGGCGAGATAGTCCTAACGTACGCATTGTTGAATATAAAAGTAATGCAAAAAAGATAGCACTACTGATAATACAGTTCATGGTAACATGTATAATGCTAAATGGGGGAAAAGAAAAAGATCGCGGGGTGTTATGTAAACAAAACGGAAGTGTACAATAGTTTTCCTGAAGGGTTTCCACGCACGCCCCTGCCAGGCCCTCATAGCCGCCGACAGCCTGCCTGGTGAGGGAGGATGATGGTCCCTAAGCAACAAATGAGAGGCAATTTCGCCCAACGACCCTCAGTAGGTAAACAATTCTTGGTAATTTGAGAGGAAAAGAACCGCGCTTCATGTCTCCGATGCGAGGCTATTGAAGCTTCATACGGTGGGTGTGGATGAAGGGGGTGGGTGTGGAGCTGGATGAGGGAGGTAGTAGAGGGTTGGAGGGGAGGATTTGAGGACGACAGGTGGAGGGTGGAAGGTATTAAAGAGTGGCATTGTTGGGCAAATATATAAATATCCTCCTCTGTGTCCTCTCCATCATACCAGTTTCACCTTAGTTTCTCTCACCATTAACCATTAAACCTGCTTCCGCCTCCAAAAATTCACCACACCTACATTAAAACTAATCCTCATCACATAACAAGGCTTTCAAAACCACAAAAAACACGTTCTGCCACACAAATACATTCTCCACCACACAAATATTTCCCGATACTAATGCATTCCTAGCTACACCAAAATATATTAACACTTCTCCTCACCGCATGAACGCCCTTATACCTCCCTGGTAACGAGGCTGGGAGCACTAAGGCTGGCTGCTATGAATGGGTAATCTTGCCTCGTCAGTGCCTGTAGAAAGACACATGAATATGGGTCGCGAAGGGGCGAGACTTCCCACACAAATGGACTCGCCTGCCGCCTGCATATTTTAAAAGTATTTACAGTCTGGCTATTCCCTCCACCGCGGCTCCTGGATGGAAGGTTGTATAGTGTGTGTGTGTGTGTGTGTGTGTGTGTCTGTGTGTGTGTGTGTGTGTATGTGTGTGTGTGTGTGCCCTTAGTTTGCCCCTTCTTTTTTTTTCTTTCTCTCTCTCTTTCTCTCTCTCTCTCTTTATTTCTCTCTCATTGCTCTCACAGGCGTATTAGGGGGAAGGAGGTGAGAGCAGGGGAGTAAGATTAGGCAAGGGCAGTGGGGCGAAAAAGAACAAGGGAGGAAAGGGAGGAGCAAGGGTGGGACTGAGAGGGACAAAGTCGCTTCCCGGATGGTTTAGGGTGAAGGGCGAGGGGAGAAGATGGAAGCTAGGGGAAAGGATAGAAGCGAGGATGGGAGCGGGGATGAAGCGCCTGAGTGACTTCCTCGTGTGAAAACAATTTAATTAGCAATTTCCAGACACCTGTACCCTACTCAAGGCAGGTGAGAGGCAAGGATGTTGTAGAGTTTGGGAAGAAAAAGGCTTTAGAGTTACGAAAAAAATATGAAATTAAAATATAGGGAGGGATACATAGAGACAGGGAGAGAGAGATAGAAAGGATAGATGAGGGAGGAAACACAAAAGATGATAAAGGAAGGAAAGGGAAATTATAAGTGAAAAAAGAGTGTAAAGGTGAAAAGGGAAGAGGAAGAAAAGGAAGATAGATAAATGAAAGAGAGTTGAGAGAGAGCGAGAGCGAGAGCGAGAGCGAGAGCGAGAGCGAGAGCGAGAGCGAGAGCGGAGAGCGGCGAGAGCGAGAGCGAGAGCGAGAGAGAGAATTAAGATGATGAGAGGGAGGGGAAAGGAGGATATGTGAGCAAGAGGATGTGTCTGCCACTTTGAAGGCAAAGCGCGCAAGAGGAAAACATACTCATAAAACTGCCCTGCCCGCCCTGCATGCACACACACACACCATACACACTCACCACGCACACACACACACACACACACCTAATGAGACGTGGAACTAGAGGTGGACCGGATATCCAAATACATATCCGGATATCCGAATAATTCTAACATCCGCAACCGCATCGATGGATGCAGATATTATGCGTATATCTTGAATAACTAAACACTGTGCAAATCGGTTGGAGAAGAGAGAGAGAGAGAGAGAAGAGAGAGAGAGAGAGAGAGAGAGAGAGAGAGAGAGAGAGAGAGAGAGAGAGAGAGAGAGAGAGAGAGAGAGAGAGAGAAGAGAGAGAGGTGTGTGTGTGTGTGTGTGTCACTCACTCACTCGCCCACATACTACACCCTAGCGATTCATGATCAAATATATTGGACTGGTATTGAACCGGACGCGGGTAGCGGGCTGTCACTTATAGAAAATCCGTTGCGCACATTGCTTTCGTAGTGGTAACACAAATAATTTAGATTATAGAAAAAATTGGTTAGTACCCCCTTGTTCCCCTATTTCTTAATAGTATATTATAGATATATTTTACTCATCTCTTATAGGTAAATATGAGGGCATGCGCTATGGTGCGCGTGGCCTCGGTACTCATTTCCGTCGCATTAGCCTTTGAACCTGTGGTGGGTGTGTACTAGGGTTTCCTTCCCGTGATCTCGGGATCCGGTGATCCTGGGCGTAAGTGGTTATGTTTTTTTTTTCACGGGAAATGGGTTCAAATCCCGGGATTCTTATTTTCATTCCTTATCTCAGACTTGCACTATGTAAAATACAAAACACATGACAAAAAGAAAGTGTTCTAAGCGAACACTTTTCTTGTTGGGTAGTACTTCAAAATGGCATAGAATATTATTATTTTTTTTACAATGGCTATCTTTAAATGCCATTCTATATAGCATTGGATTTCTTTTGCGGCTAACATAAGGAGATTTACTGTTTGTGCTTCTTGGAGAGTCATTTCATGAACAACTATTGATGTGTGCGTGACTGTGTGCCTTGTGTGAACCGTGCACAAATTATTTTATGCTATTATCTTTTTTTTTCCACTGATTATTCAAGTGTTTATTTAGGTTTTTGTAGAATGTGGCTTCCAAATGCCATTGATTATATAATTATAATTAATTTATAATAGCTAACTTTGAATACAATTCCAAATGTCTGAGTTTCTTTTATGGCTATTGGAATGAGATTAGATAATCAAAATTTTGCTTAATTAGTCAGATGATGTACCTACTTCTGCACCAGTATGCAAGTTAATTAATAAAGTGAACATTGATACAGTGTCATAACATTTATCAATTCAATTGCCTCATAAATAATATACATATACTATATATACTAATGAAGTATGTCGGTTCGCACTTCGCACAGCATTAGTTAGTACAAATATTACCTGATCCAGGAGATCCCGGGATCCCGGGAAATATCCTGGTTTGTCCCAGAATCCCGGGATGTTAAGCAACCCCCAAAATAGGAAACCCTACTGAGTACCCATTACCCCGGGACACAGGGCTAGTGTGACTTCCGGGTTACCACAGTTACCTTCCCCAGGTTTCCCCAGGTACACATTTATGGACCATCCCCGAAAGGAAGGATGAACAGTTCGGTGGACTGCTGCCAACTGTCCTGACCTGGATTTGAACCAGGGCCCGCAGATTCGTAGCTAGGTGCGCTAGCCACTACACAACGGGACCGCTGTCTTAGCATCACTATACATTTTCGTCCAAATTTTAAATCTCTTAGCACCTTTAAACTTTAATAATCTGTGGTTCATACTCTCGATGGCTAGAAATATCCACATCCGCATCCACATCCATACATATTGTAAAAAATATCCGCATCCGTAAATAGTGAAACTTCGACATCCGGTCCGCCTCTAGTGATGTCCATAATGAATATTAAATATTAATTAGTAGTGGCTAGCCACTACACCACGGAGCCGCTGTCTAACAGTTCACACTATGCCGACTCTGAGCCACGACAACCCAGCGACTTTCGGATTTGACAAGTCGCTCCCACGCTCCAAGAATGGGGGGATATCTTTTTGTTGTCACGGTGTCGGTGAGTATGATTACCGATGGTCGTTGCCTGTCTGGGACATTCGTCCAACTAGTTGGACTCTGGGCCACGACAAGCCACGACTCTAAGAGGTACAACGAGGTCTTGGCTATTGTGCCGAGTGTATATGCAAGCACCAGTATCCCGTAGCACATTTATTCATCCAAATCGCTTCGATCTGCAAGCATAAGGTAAGGACTAACAAGCAGTCGAGAACACCGAACATAACACTTAACAAGTATGAACCACTAGTCAAAGATCCAAAAAATTAATAACTAGACCATAAACTTAACAACACTTGCCTCTTGAACTCACAAATTACCAAAATCACCTATACATAGAACACCAACTAAAATAACAAGTCCAACAAACAATAAGAACAATAGGCACAGAAAATGAACAAATAGTCACAACTAGCTCCTCTCGTTTGCACGAATACCTCGGCGGTCGGTAACAGCCAGTAATCCTTCGTCACTAAGGAAATCCATGAAGTTGGGAAGGGGCGTGGAGACCCCACAAGTCCTGTCTACACCCCCTTATGTCCGTTTCCACCAAACCCAGATGTTAGAGTGAACCACACACTCCTCGACACCGGCCGGGTCAAGTGTTCCAATAATAGCCACGTCACTAGACACGACGAACGCGATGCACCAATCTCCTCGCAAACAAAGACGATGAATAATATCACCTAGTGTACACTCCGCCACACAACCCAAGAAAATACAACAAAAAAACGTCGAAGTGCGCCCTAATGCACAATACAATAAACGTACCTTACACAATGCAAAAACCCTGCCAAATACAAATACACAATATAATATAACTTAACTTACTTAAACACAATATAAAAATATCTTACACCAAATAATAAGCTTGTGGTTTATCCAAAATATTAAACAAAAAGAAAAGTCTAAAACTGCATCATATTGCTCTTCCACAGGAATCAGCACAACAAAAGTCTGTGAACAGAGCGACACATTATTTTGTCAGCTTCCCCCCCATAATGCACGCCAGCTCTTGATAATTTGTACCTTAACTTAACATTCCTCACAACGCCATCACGACCCGGGTTTGCTTCTATGACTTGAGACAATTTCCACACGCCCCTGACAGCGTTGCTATCTTGAATCAGTACTACATCCCCGCTTTTGACATTCCTCCTTGAAGCGTGCCACTTCGTACGCAACAATAGTCCTGGGAAGTAATCGCGTTGCCACTGTTCAGTAGTTTCCTGGGAAAGTGGTTCATCCCAACCTATCGAACCCTTAATCACTGTTCCGCGCCGTGTCTCAAGCTGACTGACTATTTTCTCTCATTATTATCTTAGCCTTTAGAGTAACAGGTAATACAAGCCTAACGGGTCGTAAATTGAAGAACTTTGGCTTAATATTATCCTACGGTAAAGGTTGAAGGGAGGTTATTTTTCACAGTCCTCACGGCTCATGTCTGGCTCACTTCGTATCTTCCTCGTTTTACGAGAACAGTTTATTCTAATCTTATATAGGAACATGTCTTTCTTAGGCTCCCATTGCAAACCTAATACCGTCTCTCGATCTGAATCCAGAATATTCACACTATCATGATTGATATTTCCACTCACAATCCAATGTTTTATGTGGAATCCCCCATGCTTTAGAACTGTCTCCACGTTTCTCATATCTCCAATAATCTCTTCTCCACTTTCAGTAGAGAAGAGTATGTCATCCACATAAGAGTCCCTGTTTATGATTTGATTCACCTTGGGAAACTCTTCTTTATACATTTCTGCAGATTTCCTCATTGCTAGCGTGGCAATAGCTCCACTACAGTTGTCTCCGAAAGTAACGGATGTTAGTATAATATAATGATCAGGTTCCTTTTCCGGTTTCATATCCCGCCATACAAATCTATGAGTGAGCTGGTCGATGTTGCCCAGTTTCACAGAATGATATATTTTCCTAATGTCTCCTGCGGCTGCTACCTGATCCTGTCTGAATCTAAGTAACACTCCACAAGATTGCTAACGATGAAAAAAATAAATACTATTGTTAACGCATTGTTAAAAACCATGCGAGAGGGTTGTGGACGTATATTCTGGTTAAGTATTTCATGGTGATGAAGGTAGTGAACTGGACCTTTATAAATTGTATCTCCTCCTTACTGAATTTCCTAGCAATGTCCCTATCTTTCATATCAATTTCACTCTGATACTTTTGTGTATAATCAGGACCCAGTTTCCTCAGCCTAACCTCGCAAGACTTCATCCGGGCAATAGCCACACTTATATTCTTTTTCAACTCTCTGAGATCCTTCAGCCATGGATAACTAGACACCCACTCTCTTTTCTCCACATTAAATCTTAATCCATTTTCAATCAAGGCTAATTCTCTTTCATCCTTCATACTATGTTCTGATTATGGACAGTTACTACATAAGCACTGGGGACATTTTGGCTTGCATTCTGTTCCCATGTTTCCCATAGTAAAGAATTCATCCAACTTGTTCTTCAACTCATCATTTACATAAACTAATAACTAATCCGCTTGGAATTGACCCGCAATATGATGGGTCCTGATGGTAATATGACTCACAGTACCACAAGTCTGGGGAATGAGGGGGTGTGAGCCACGTATACAGTATCCTAATGTGTTCCTTAACAACTGTAATCTACCCCTTGTTTGCACCACCTCATGTAAGAGCTCACAATAATCAACGCCAATCAGAATGTCAACATGCCCAGCAGGCCTCCTTACATCTTCAGCTAAGATGCCTTCAAACACTGATGCTATACTAGATATTTCAAGCTTAGCATATTAGTTTAATTTCATCAATTCCTATTGTCCTTAATTTTACTGTGTTACCATCCTTATCCTCAAGAGGAATTACATATTCCTTTGTAAGAAAACTCTCCTTGGCATTTCCAATCTTTACCATCGTCATAGTGATATTTCTCCCCTTTATGCCAAGTTCACGCGCCCTTTGATGGCGTATGAGGGTAACATCTGAGCCCGAATCATACAGAATTGACATAGGTCGCCCACTGCAATGTGCTTTACCTATCGCTAATAAAGTCCTGTTCCCCTTACAGATATATATGTTGAACGTGTCATAGTTTTGACTCAAGGCATCATGCAGTAAAGGATGATGGAATCTTGTGCATGCCCTGCCATTGACTTCCACCCCGCACTGCGTACCATAACCACAGTTCCGTGCCATGTGACTACCTCCAATACAATTGAAACATATACCCCTGGATTTGACTGCCTCAAGCCTCGCTGCATTGTTTAATGCCTTGAATCCGTCACATTCGTATATATTGTGTCCATCAGTATTATGCAGCCAGCATTTTTTATCCATAGATTGGTTTCCTGTGCCAATTTTCCTCACAGCCTCAGTCAAATTTACTATTAGTTTCTCAAATTCCCGGTTCTTGTTATCTTGGGTTATTTGGATATTCTTAATAGTGTCCATAATATTATGATCACTTTCATTTCTCTCCGAAACACCCGTTAAGCAATTGATATTCTTAGTTACAGTACTACACCTAACATTAGAGTCCATGTATTCTAGAGCTTGTTTCTCTCTCAATAGGAATTCCAACAATGCTGGGAACAGGTTGTCAGTTCAAGATAGTTCACCAGATTTCATGACCCATTCTCTTTTCTGTAATGCCGGCAAGATTCTCTCTACCATGCTCACGACATGAGCAGTATTCATTTCCGATTGCAGGTTTACTCTTTTTAAGTCTAACCAACACTGCTCCACCTTCCTCGCCATTTTGATGAACCCTTTATTGTCTCCTTCACTCAATGACTTCAGTGCTTTCAATTCACTAATCACCACATCAACGATCTTCCGGGGATTACCATATTGATCATCAAGACGCTTAAACATAAGAGTCGTAGTCGTTATCGCACCCCGCTATGCACTTTAGAGCGTCGTCACTGATACACTGTTTAATGCAAAGGGGGCCTTGCCATAATGCTTTTCTATGATGCGGATAAAATCGTCTTTAAAGCCTGGATAATCTCTTATATTTCCAGTAAATTTTGGGGGTTCTAATGCCTTTACTTTGACTTTCATTTTACTCTCACTTTCCTTGCACTTATCCAGTCTGTAAATCTTGCTCAAACAATCCTTCACATCATATTCTACACCAGAGATATACTGTTCCGCCTCCTCTATTTCACTTTCATCAGTCAGAACATCCACATATCCATTATGAATAGTCTCCAACTCCTTAAAGGAGTCACTCACCTCACCGTAAGTTTCCTTCCACATTTCAATAGGATCCTGCCTATCGACACAATTCGTAAACATAGTCATCTTCCGTGTAACCTTGCCTTTCGCAATCCCACGTTGTTTGCGAAGGGCCGCCAGCTGCTCATCCTTAGTCCCCGTCATCTCGTTTGGGAGTTGTTATCGAAGTGTTGCCGAGTGTGTATATGCAAGCACCAGTATCCCGTAGCACATTTATTCATCCAAATCGCTTCGATCTGCAAGCATAAGGTAAGGACTAACAAGCAGTCGAGAACACCGAACATAACACTTAACAAGTATGAACCACTAGTCAAAAGATCCACAAATTAATAACTAGACCATAAACTTAAACAACACTTGCCTCTTGAACTCACAAATTACCAAAATCACCTATACATAGAACACCAACTAAAATAACAAAGTCCAACAAACAATAAGAACAATAGGCACAGAAAATGAACAAATAGTCACAACACTAGCTCCTCTCGTTTGCACGAATACCTCGGCGGTCGGTAACAGCCAGTAATCCTTCGTCACTAAGGAAATCCATGAAGTTGGGAAGGGGCGTGGAGACACCCACAAGTCCTGTCTACACCCCCTTATGTCCGTTTCCACCAAACCCAGATGTTAGAG
>JACEEZ010020564.1:241049-246049 GCA_016584305.1 Chionoecetes opilio | reverse complement strand
AAAAACTCAACTGGATTCCTTCTGAGTGCGTGATATATGGTGGGCTGTATGACATACTTGATGACGTAGCCCCTCATAGCATTTTAGATCATTTTGGTTCATTGATTAGTGCTCTCAAAGTGAAGAACAATAATATGAAGAGTTGTGTGTGTCAATTTGTGCCAGTGCCAATGTCTCGGGAAAAATCCAAAGTCAAGATAAACAAGTTTAACGAACTGCTAGTGAAATGGTGTGAAGCAAACGGAGTGACTGTCATTAACCCAGTTCCAACGTTCAGACTTGGCACTGGAGATTTAGATGATTTTTGTTTTAGCGAGGATGAGGATAACGTATCCCTCACCCTGAACAGACTAGGCGCAGTTAAGTTGTTGTGCACCATAGATAAACAATGTCCAGGATTAATCTTGATTCAAATTGGAATACTGTTAAGAAAACAAACCTCTATGTTTCACAATGATATTCAGAACAAGAATGCATCCACAAAACAAAGACACGATAGGCAACCCTCACGCCAAGGTGTTCCCCGCCCCTATCCCCCCCCACAACTAACCATTATGTTGACTCTAACCAACCACCAGTCATGGTAACGAACCGACACAGCCCTTTAAACAGCTACTACTCAAAAAGGTAGTTCACAACTGCCAATCAGCATGGCAACCCCCCCACCCGACCCCCAACCCCTTGGCATACGCTCTACCAAAACTACTGCCTACCACCCCCCACCCGGCCTTATGCCCAACCCTGGCCCAACAGTACCTGGCCAGCTGGGTTGCCTATCATCCACCGCCCGCCAAGGGGCCATCGGGTTTACTCCTCGAGGCCTCGAAACACTGTTGCGGGCACCCACTCACCCACTACATACATTGAGAAACAAAATACTCATTGGGGAAGATCACAGACGCGACGCGACCCTCACCACACGCGAGTTTTTTTCACCCACTAACACTAATGTTGGCCACTCTAACATACATCAGAAAACGAAAATAGGATGATTCAACTGTGGGGAATTCACAATTCCGCGAAGCACTGTTGCGGGCACCACTCACCCACTACATGCATTGAAACACAGAATACTCATTGGGGAAGAACACAGACGCGACGCGACCCTCACCACACGCGAATCTTTTCACCCATTAACACTAATGTTGACCACACTAACACACATCAGAAAACGAAAATAGGATGCTTCAACTGTGGGGAATTCAACCACAAACAGTCAACTTGTAGGCATGACCACAAACTCAAATGTGAATTTTGCCATGCCCTAGGACATATGTCTCGATTATTTAATTATTACAGTAGGTAGGGATGTGGCGAAGAAGAATCTGCCGATGTATGTTATATTAGAAAGGAGTTGATAACTATTGAACATATAAACTCTCAGTCCCTACAGTCTAATTTTGATGAAATTAAGCTTCTTATATATGATAGAGATATTGATGTGTTGTGTGTGAGTGAGACATGGCTACGTGCTGAAACTCCTGATGAACATATTAACATTCCTAGTTTTACAGTTTTTAGATGTGATGCTGGACGTGGAGGAGGTGTATGTATTTATGTTAACAAACTACTGAAAACTAATATAATAGATCTACCTCTTCCTAAACAACCAGGTGTAGAGGACTTATGGCTGAGTGTTCAGAGTCATATGTTGCCAGCGGTTATCATTGGAATGGATTTTACAGGCACCCTAAGGCCCCAGTGGCTTCTTTTGAGTATATTCAGGATGTTTTTAAACATCCTGTGTAAGTATGTACACAGTAATGTGTAAGTAAGAAAGGGTTTTATGTATTTGGTGATTTTAATGATGACTTATTTTCTAAGAAAAACAAAATGAGTGGTATAATCAATTGCAATAAACTTACACAGTTGATAGAAGAGGCCACTAGGGTGACACCCACATCAGCTACTTTACTAGATTTGATAATTACCAACAAACCAAACCTTGTTTTAGCTAAATCTGTTGTTCCGGAAATAATATCAGACCATGACCTCATCAGTATTAATGTAAATATTAGTAAGCCTAAGCGAAAGCCAGAGATAAAAACTTTTCGTCATCTGGGTAAATATAGTAAGGATTATCTGTGTGACTTACTTATGGAACAGTCTCAAAACCTTAATCAAATAATGAACACCGACAATGTTGACTTACAAGTAAAATATTTTAATAATAATTTTACAACATGTCTGGACAAATGTGCTCCCTTTGTAACCAAGGAAGTTAAAAGACCTTTAGCACCTTGGCTTAATGACGATTTGCGTCTGGCCATGAAGAAACGTGATGATACTCGCAGTAAGTTGAGGAGAGACAGGTCTAACATTTCTTTGCAACAAAAGTACACTAACGAAAAGAAAGCAATTAAGTCTCGTATTGCTACAACTAAAAAGGAATATTATGTCAATAAATTGTATGATTCTAAAGGTAATTCATCTAGTATATGGAATCTCATTAAAGAATTAGTCCCTACAAAGAAGTGTGGCTCTGAATCATTTGAATTCGAAAATGTAAGTGAGAAGGCCGAATGTTTTAATAATTTCTTTGCAAATGTAGGAAAGACAACTTATGATCAAACACAACAGACTTTACAGAAAAATCACTTATCTTCGTTGGACCTCTTGATTACAGAGTGTAATAGAGGGAGTGAAAAATTGAATTTTAGACCTAAGCCCGTGGACACTAATACTGTGATATTAACAATAAAAAGTCTAAAAGATACTCGTTCTGTGGGCTCAGATGGGATATCGCTTAAGTTCATCAAGGATGCCTTATATATTATTGGCTTTTACCTAACTTGCATAATCAATACTTCTATCGTTACCGGTGTATTTTTCCTGGCCTGGAAACATGCACATGTCATTCCTTTGTTTAAGAAAGGTGATTTCAACAATGTGACTAACTATCGCCCAATTTCTCTTTTACCAGTACTCTCTAAGATTTTAGAAAAAATTGTATCTAGTCAGCTTTCAAACTTCTTAGAAGATAACAAGTATCTCTCTAACTGCCAGCATGGTTTTAGCCCTAAGCTTTCTACCGAGTCTGCTCTAACTGTGATAACTGATAAAATATATAAAAATATGGATAATAAGAAAATATCATTGTTAACATTATGTGATTTATCAAAAGCATTGATAAGACATTGTCAGCCATAGTATTCTCCTAAGAAAATGTTCTAACCTTAACATTGACTCCTTCTGGCTTAACAGCTATCTTTGTAACAGAAGTCAGCCTGTCAAGTTACAAAAAGTAATATCAAAAAAAGAAAATGTCTGCTATGGCGTCCCTCAAGGCTCCATCCTGGGACCAGTATTATTCAACATTTATATCAATGACATGGCTCAACACTTCAATGACTGTACACTTGTCCAGTATGCTGACGACACTCAGTTTCTTCACAGTGGATCTCTCGAAAACTTAGGCACCATCATTAAAGAAACGGAAGCAACCCTTACTAAGGCAAAAGAATATTTTCTTAGTAATGGCCTGATGATCAATGCCAGTAAAACACAATGTATATTCATTGGAAGCAGACAGTTACTGTCACATGTACTTGAGAATATTATGATTAAGTTTGACGACACCAGCGTCCGTCCCAACACACAGGTCAAAAATTTAGGTTTATACATGGATCTCTATTTATTATTTGACACGCATATTAACGAGTTAAATAAAAAGGACATTGGGATGTTAATGTATATATGCCGCATAAGTAAAAATTTTGATAAATCTAGCAGGAAAATTGTTGTCCAGTCACTTGTATTGAGTCTTATTAACTACTGCATACGCATTTGGGGTACCACCAACACTACTCTTTTACAGAAAGTACAAAAACTACAAAATTTTGCTGCCAGAGTTTCGATAGGTGGTATAAGAAAATATGGGCCATATCTCCCCCGCCTTCAAAGAACTAGGGGTGGGCTCAGAATTAAATAAAAAATATTTTTGATGTTAACATTGCCATTTAAATCTCTGAACGGCATGTATCCCGACGGCTCCACTCATTCCAACAGTCCACAGCACAACAAGTAGCATGACGAGACAACAAAGTAACCTTGTTATTCCTAGAGTTAAGACAATCACCGGTGCTAAAAAATTTACAGTAAATGGACCAAAAAAATGGAACTCCCTACCAGCCAACGTCACGAAGGCAAATACACTTTCTGTATTTAAATCTAGACTAGTCAACTATATTTTGCAAGACCAAAATGATTTTTAGTAGAGTAGCTTTTAGCAGATTCTACATATTATCTTTTATTGTAATTCTAGGTTTTACTGCCAATTTTACTTGTCTTTCTGAATTTTTTAGCAGATTTTAGATTTTACTTTTTATTGTAATTTTATTGTTTTACTAGAATTCTACTTGTCGTACTATAATGTTTAGCAAATTTTACATATTTCTTTTATTGTAATCTTAGTTTTACTGGAATTCTGCCTGTTTGACTGGAATTTATTTATTTTACTCTTACTAGATTATTGACAATGCTGTACCTGGAATTTGGTGCCAATATATATGTTGTACACTCGTATGGTCAGCTACAGTGACTTAATCATCATATTTTTTGCCTATATTTAGCATGTAAAATAAGCTTGACATGTAGACAAGTCTACCAATTATTATATATATTCTGATGTAATAACACTACCCTGTGGAAAATAAATTAATTTGAATTTGAATTTGAATTTGAAAATCTCTCTCTCTCTCTCTCTCCTCTCTCTCTCTCTCTCTCTCGCTCTCTCTCTCTCTCTCTCTCTCTCTCTCTCTCTCTTCTCTCTCTCTCTCTCTCTCTCTCTCTCTCCTCCCTTTTCTCTCTCTTCTCTCTCTCCCCTCTCTCTTCTCTCTCTCTCTCTCTCTCTCTCTCTCTCTCTCTCTCCCCTCTCTCTCTCTCTCTCTCTCTCATGACAGGGAGGAAATAAAATAAGTGTTCCTTCGTGTAAAGAGAACACTGATCCATCCAAAAAAAGAGGACTGGTATACAGACGTGAGAGAGAGAGAGATAGAGCG
>JACEEZ010020564.1:231049-238549 GCA_016584305.1 Chionoecetes opilio | reverse complement strand
CGGCGACATACTGGCAACTAATCTCAAGATGAGTCTCAACGGTCATTTTTTGAAGTGGCGTCATGTCTACGACAACCACGACTCTACCGACCGATTGGCCGATAGTCGCAGACAGTCTTGACGACAGTCATGCAGATAGTCGCTGACTGTCGGCCAAACTGTCTGTGAAGTGGTTAGCCGACCAGTTGGCCGATGGTCTTCCCTGCGGTCTTCCCGACTGTCTTGGTGGCAATCTTGCCAACTGTCGCCGAATTACCCAGAATTTTCTTAAAAAGAATATTTTGGCCGTAGACATCTCCCCAGCATTTGGATACTGTCGCCGATTTTTACCCAGATTTTCCTTCAAAAGGATACTTTGGCCAACTTCCATCCAGGGGCCGTGGTGGAGGGAGTATCCGGACTGTAAATACTTTTAAAATATGCAGGCGGCAGGCGAGTCCATTTGTGTGTGAAGTCTTGCCCCTTCGCGACCCATATTTACCTGTCTTCCTGCAGGCACTGACGAGGCAAGCTTACCCATTCATACCAGCCAGTCTTGGCACCCTTACCCCCAGCCTTGTTACTAGGGGAGG
This sequence comes from Chionoecetes opilio, assembly GCA_016584305.1. Lineage (NCBI taxonomy): Eukaryota > Metazoa > Arthropoda > Malacostraca > Decapoda > Majidae > Chionoecetes > Chionoecetes opilio. Next base: position 237,977 of record JACEEZ010020564.1, on the reverse strand, counting down.
TATAAGAGCGTGCGTATTGTGAGAAAAAGTGTTAATAATATATGTTGGTGTAGTTAGGGAATGCTTTAGTGTCGGGAAATATTTGTGTGGTGGAGAATGTATTTGTGGTGGCAGAACGTGTTTTTGTGGTTTTGAAAGGCTTGTTATGTGGTGAGGATTAGTTTTAATGTAAGTGTGGTGAGTTAATGGAGGCAAGAGGCAGGAGTAATGGTTAATGGGGAAGAAAAACTGAAGGTGAAACTGGTATGATGGAGAAGCCACAGAGGACATTTATATATATTGCCCAACAATGCCACTCTTTAATACCTTCCACCCTCCACCTGTCGTCCTCAAATCCTTCCCTCCCACCCTCTACCACCTCCCTCATCCACCTCCACACCCACACCTTCTCATCCACACCCACACCTTCTCATCCACACCCACAGTATGAAGCTTCCAATAGCCTCGGATCGGAGACAGGAAGCACGGTGCTTTTCCTCTCAAATTACCAAGGATTGTTTACCTACTGAGGGTCGTTGGGCGAAATTGTCTCTCATTTGTTGCTTAGGGACCATCATCCTCCTTCACTAGGCAGGCTGTCGGCGGCTATGAGGGCCTGGCAGGGGTGTGCGTGGAAACCCTTTCAGGAAAACTATAATGCACTCCCGTTTTTGTTTACACAACACCCCGCGATATTTGTCTTTCCACCCATTAATCATACACATGTTACCATGAATTGTATTATCAGCAGTGCTATCTTTTATGTATTACTTTTATATTCAACAATGCGTACGTTAGGACTATCTCGCCTTCAATCGTTAAATTTTGTTTTTTTGCGAATCGCCTCACACATGCTAATAAGAGCTGAGGCGAGTAAATAATTATCCTCCGTCCCAATCCTGCCCAGCTGAGAGGATGCTTAAAACGCTGAAATACACTCTGAGGAAAGAAAAGGTTCAGTAATATCGTGGCAGATAACCCGCAAATCATTACCAGCCTGTAAACCTATTATTTGTGTGCAACTCAGCGGGACGTAGGGATGTCTGCCGTGTTTTTTTTAGTGCCGTAACCCATCTGGATAGATTTCCGGGTGCTGATATACTGTGTGTGTGTGTGTGTGTGTATGTGTGTGTGTGTATATGTGTGTGTGTGTGTGTGTGTGTGTGTGTGTGTGTGTGTGTGTGTGTGTGTGTGTGTGTGTGTGTGTGTGTGTGTGTGTGTGTGTGTGTCCGATATCGTATGAAGCGCGTATAGGTTCTCGGTTATTGAGTAAGGCTGGTTTATTCATTTTTTTAACGTTGCTGAGATACAATGCACATTGAACCCTAGATTCATACACACACACACACACACACACACACACACACACACACACACACACACACACACACACACACACACACACACACACATATACATATACATATACATATACACATACATACATACATACATACATACATACACACACACACACACACACACACACACACACACACACACACACACACACACACCACACACACACACTGGACAAAATATTAAGACACAAAGGTAAATAAAGACAAATTGGAAATGTAATCCGTGACTTTAATCTCTCTCTCTCTCTCTCTCTCTCTCTCTCTCTCTCTCTCTCTCTCTCTCTCTCTCTCTCTCTCTCTCTTCTCTCTCTCTCTCTCTCTCTCTCTCTCTCTCTCTCTCTCTCTCTCTCTCTCTCTCTCTCTCTCTCTTCTCTCTCTCTCTCTCTCTCTCTCTCTCTCTCTCTCTCTTTGTGACAAAGTTTTTATTGAGTGTAAGGACTGCAAGTGACTACTGACTGGCAGATGAACGTGATGTAGGAAGTGAAGACCTTGCGTGTATGGATATAAATGTGTGTGTATATGTGAAGGAGGGGCGGTAGTTGGGGAGAAGACATGGTATAGATTACTATAGAAGATAGGATAGTAGAGATAGGATAGTACAGTAGTACTAGGAGTAGTACTGTAGTAAGACAGGTTGTGTAGGGTTCAGCATGTAGTATAATATGGTGTGAAGTATGTTGGTGTTAAGGAGCATTGTTGGTGGGGAAGAGGTGGTGACATTAAGAAGTGTTCGTTTGGGAATATAACGCATGGAACTATTATTACGGCACTGGATAGATATTTTATGTATGTGGTAGTCTTAGTATCTAACAAAAGCCGGATATGTGTGTGTCTGTGTGCCTCTACCGTCACCTGTATTGTCTGAGGCGACGCCATCTTTTGATGACATAATGCTGAAGAAGTACCCACGCCGTGCCATATAATGATGACGTGGATAGCCAGCCTCTGGTGTGTGGAGACAACACAGTGATTGCTGCATATCGCAGTTGATAAACATCCTGAAATATGATAACAATTGTGTCTATGCGTGTGTCATCACCACACGCCTGATTACCATTCATCAAAAGGAGACAATACAAAAATGTGTAAGCAACTGTCAACAAAGAAAAAATCCTCTATAATAGATGCCTGCACACCGGAGATAGGCAGAACAAGAGGAGACGCGACACCAAGCGCTCCTAGAGAAGACTCCATGTGAGTCTGTGTGTACTTGTCACGTAAATAATTGTCCTGGCCATCTATTGACATTAGCTTCATTGGCGGTTTGTAAAGAACCCCGTGACTTATATTATTGTTCTCCCTCACATTGTACATGTTTTACATAACTGTATATTGTATTCCTCGTTACTGGTACTTATATATTAGCAAGCCTTAAATAAATCGCTCGACTACTTTTATTACTACCACATTGACGTGTGCCTGTAGGCTGGGTATATTACACCTACCTTTCAAGATAGGCACAACCTTGGCAATCACCCCTACAGGTCATTGACTCTGTATGTTAAATTGGTTGACCCCTGTTATCTGTAATTAACAAGACAGAAAAGGGTAACATTATAAAGGGTGGAGAGGCCGTCCGCCCTGCGCGGTCGGCTTTGAAGTGAAGCCAGTCTTAGAAGCTCTATTGGATCTTTTGGCCGCCATATTGCTCCAGGGCGGATAGTCCTGCCGTGTTGTCGTTATTATAATTACCAATATTAATATTGTTGTTTCCCATGTAATTAGCACGAAGCAGTAAGATTACGTGGGATTAAGTAAGATTAAGGTTAAGTGTGTACTGTTGCTACACATGTACCATTCACGCACCCACAGGAAACAGTGGGTTTATACCTCCCAAAATATGAAACTGGGGCAATTTGGGCTATCTGGCAACGGTACCTAAACCAATATTACCGCTGTGACGTTTTTCTGGCTTCAAATCGCGGGGCAGAGGGCTCCTCCTCCCTTTATAATTCCATGGTATAACGTGTGGAGGAGGAAATGGTTAGTGGTATTGTTTGAATGGGAGTGAAGGAATGGTGTGAGTGCCTTGGAGTGTGCTATGATAGAGAGGCGTGGCGTGGAGGATGTGGCGTGATCAGGTGTTTTATTGCTCTGGGATATGGGAATGGTTAACTAATGGGACGTGACACAAGAGGGGATGAGGTGAGAGGGAGAGGTCGTAGAGTGGGCGTGGCAGTGAGGAGTGGTGGTGAGTGGGAGTGGTAGTGATGATCATACGAGTAAATACAGAGGCGGAAGTAGTGGTCTTGTTACCTGTCCTACACATACCTGTTCCATCGCCTTTATTATTGCTACGTTCCTCCTCCTCCTCCTCCTCCTCTATCTTCTCCTTTTCCTCGCAAAACTAGGCTTCATATACTGTTCGGTTATTTCGTCTTTTTATATAACTAAAATATACCATTAGGTCTTATTTAGATTTTCATTGGGTGTCCCAATGGCCCTGGATGTCGGAAGGTGAGCTGTGTGAGAGCGGCGGGACAGTGCAGCGCCGAGGGAGGCACACAATGTATTAAATGGAAATGATGGGAAACTTTAAAGGAAAAAATGTTGATGACTCTCGGAGAACAGATGGTAGCAGGGTAATGCCGTGTTTTAAGATAGTAAAATTGTATCTGGAGGAGAGAAATTATCTATAAAAATAAGGGTAAAAAAAGAAATGATGAATCTTAGAAGGGAAAAATTTTATTCAATGGAAGAGAGGCGAGTCAACTTTACGGAAAAAAATACATTGGGATAATGTGTTACGGAGGAGAAAAATGTTTATTCCTTGGGAAGAATTCCACATATGATGGATGGGAAAGAAATAACAGTTTCTTTATGGGAGGAAGCGTACCATTGTAGAGGAAAGGGATATAAATGAAGGAGGGATTTGGTGATGAATTTGAACTATTCTATCCATCAAAGAGACCCAGATAACCACTTTTCCATATCACTTTGTCCATAAGTCAACGACAGTCTGGGATCCCTTTCTTCGAACCTCCATCCATTTGTGTCATGTATCCCCCTAACATTATTTCTTCCTCGTTCTCCTCTTCCTCCACCTCCCACACATTGTTCTTTCCCTCCTTCCTACATCTTTCTATCCTCCCCTATTCTTGTATCTCTCTCATCTTTCCTTTCCCTACTCATCGACACGTCTCTCTGTTTCCCTTCCATTTCCCATCCCCCCATTGGGAATGACTGGCCTGTGGCCCTGTACTCTGGGACTGAGAGTGCTGTGAAGTGTGGGGGAGGTGTATCCATTTTTTTCCTGTGAATAAAGGAGTGAGGCATGGGTGCGTTCCTGCCCCATCACTTTTCAACACTTATATGGACTGGGTATTAGGCAAAGTTGTAGATCAAAGTGATTGTGGAGAATCCCTCGGCAACACCAAGATCACTGATCTTGTTTTTGCCGACGATGCAGTAATCTTTGCTGAGTCGCATCGGTGGTCCTGGCGATGACTCTCGAGGCGCGCTGCACAAGGAGGCAAAGCCTTTGGGACTTGGTCACCTGGCTCAAAACCAAGGTCTAGGTGTTTGGAGGCTTACTAGATGAAAAAGTACAGTCTGTTCATGCGTCAGGCGAGGACATTGAGATCTTGGAAAGTTTTTCATACCTTGGTTAGCGCAGTCCATAATGACATCGGGTCACGTCAAGAAGTCCTACGGCGGATTGGCATAGACCACGGTGACATGGACTCGCCCAGCACGAGTATTTGGCATTGTCGGTGCCTGTGCAGAAGGACAAAAATCTGAATCTTCAAGTCGCTTGTGATCCCTGTCCTACTCTATGAGTGTGAGACATGGACACTAAATAGCAACTTAAAGAGGCGAATCGATGTCTTTGGTAATAAGTGTCTTTGCAGAATCATGGGGTACCACTGGGATGATTACTTGTCAAATCAGCTATTGCACCGTGAGACTGAATCGAAGCCCGCCAATGAACCTGCATAGTCCATCAGCGCCAACTTCGGCTATATGAGCATGTGGCACGCTACGCTGAAACCTATCCTTCCCACTGGGTTGTATTTGTATATATAGAGAGATAATCCGGCGTGGAAGAGACCAAGGGGGCGCCCACAAGGCTCGTGGCTGGGCCAAGTTGATGTTTCCTGTCGAGAGTTGCTTGGTATGGCAAGGGAGCCTGCATGGGGACTCGCTCGTGGTGACCCCCCGGGAGTGGCGTCGTAGGGTGGGTTAGGACGTACCCCCCGGCGTATGCCCTCAATGATTGATTGATTGATTGATTACCTTCTTTCCCTCCCTTCCCTTTTCATCGACACTTCTCTCTCCTTTCCTCGATTTCCCATCCTCATTACTCAACTCTTTCCCTCCCTCTTATAAACCCCTGACAATTAAGAGAAAGAGAGAGAGAGAGAGAGAGAGAGAGAGAGAGAGAGAGAGAGAGAGAGAGAGAGAGAGAGAGAGAGAGAGAGAGAGAGCAGCAAAATGAAATCGCGTTGTAATTGATTTATAAAATAACATTTAAATGTTAAAATAATATATAAATTACTTAGTTTTCGAGAAAGAATATGTTTCTTGAGATACCGATGACAATATCAAGTAGAAAACCCCAAGCTTAATGTCTGCTTCCCTATATTTTAATGGTTCCTCTAGGACTATTACTTGCGATTAAATTACAAAAACTCATGTCTTTTCTTGTTTCTTTTTTCTTCTTCTATCTTCCTATGTCTTTGTCATTCTCCTAAGTTTTGTCATTTAGGACGTTATTCTCCCCCTCATGATTCCACATCAGTGTTTTCCTTTAAGCCGCATTGTTCACTGATTGACTAATCCTTTCATAATATAACATAGCGTGTGTTCCTGAGAGAATGCGGGGCTTTTCATTCATCATAAACATGCTGGGGATTCGACCCCACGCCCCTGTCCACGATTTCCCTTTCAAGCGATGACAATCTAAATGAATAGATGAATTGATGAAACACGCAATCTCCAGTTACATCTACCCGAGGATATTGAAAGGAATTAATAAACGTGCAGGTAATTAAATAATGTCCGCTGATTTGAAGTTGAATTACACACACACAAAAACACGAAATGTGAATCTTCCTTACAAGGACACTGTTTTATTAGAAAATGTAAGCAATTCATTTATTTCCCCCTCCTCTCTCTCATTTCATAGTTTTGTGCACCAAATTTATTATATTGTCACGGCAAGTTGTTTCCAGTTCCCTTTCTCATCATAGTCGCTATAGATTTTCTTTCAATTTTCATAAAATGTTTTCTTCCTTTTTTGAACTTTGTTTGAACTGTGATCTTTTTTTGCTTTTCTTCTCTCTCCTTCGTGTTTTTTGTTCTTTGTCCCACTTTGTCTTTCACTATTTTTATGTCTTTTACATATTTCTAAATATTTTTTTGATTATTCATCTTCCTTGACTTTTGTCTTTTATAGTATCTACAACTTCTTACTTTCGTCTTTCTTTATTATCTTGTTCGCTCCTAAGTATTCTGTTTTTCATGTTCGTTTACTCATCAATCGCAACCATATATGCTCATCAATCTTGACTTGCATTGCTAAAGCGGACTCCACTAAAATTTAGTGAACATTCTCTCTCTCTCTCTCTCTCTCTCTCTCTCTCTCT
>JACEEZ010020564.1:176049-226049 GCA_016584305.1 Chionoecetes opilio | reverse complement strand
ATCGAAACATCCCTGTATCGCAGTTTAACCTCTGAACACCATGTATCATCTCTTTCATCAGCTTTTTTAACACATTGCTCAAATATTATAAAGTTTCTACACAACTTGATGCTGATTCCTTTGGCTTATTTTTATCTTGGACGATGGGCTTAGAACATTGCAAACAGGTAATTTTTTTCTTCAATTGCTGGAATTCTACATCACAGCTTCATGGGATTTACCTCGGTCTCTTCTTCCAGTTTCTTTTTCTATTTTTCTATGGTTGAAGGCCTTATATAGTCCTTTCTGCAGGTGATATGCACTTTCAGTGGTCGACTCATGCATTGCCAAATCTCATGAAGCCCATCACTACGTGCTTGGCTACACTGTTCGAGTGTCTTCAAATCCTTGTCTCCGACAGTAGCATTGTCCTTCGATCCCGTATATTCTTGGCAGATAATGCGCCTTTCATTCATTATGATTAAATCAGGAAAGGAAATATATTTGGTTAGCTATCACTGACCGGAAATGTCGTAAAACATTCACTTAATCCATACAATTTTTGTGTCACCTGTATAATGGTATTATATTGATTTGTCGCAGAAATAATGCCTGAAAGTCTTCAAAAGGCAAATAAATGAATTCCTTGTGGTCAGGCAGGTCCCTTGTGGTCGAAAACATATATTTTGATGTACACGCATTAACTTATGATCACTGAGTGAAAAGTTATGGGTTTGTCAATATTTCCATTTCCGCAAATGACATCATGGGGGCCATCTTGCATTTCAGGGTTTTACTGGTCTCAAATTCCAAAAGACTTTTAGTATGTTGTTTAGATTGCCATTATATGTGAATAATGAAAAAATCTGTTTGTTATGATTTTTTTCTAAGTCAAACCTAATGTTCCTGGACTATAATTACATGTGTGAATAGTAAATATTTACTGACTTTGGATAGAATGTTTACATTTTCCGCCACTCAAGCATACCAACAGTACCGAATCTGCAGTCTTTGTTTCGTTGGGATCCTTACCAGATTGGCTCCTGGTTCACGAAAACAGCGATTGAGAGATAAATCGGATCTCTTTGTTAGTAAGGAATGTTACCAGGTTGGTAAGGCTTTTGGTTAGGGAGCTTACCAAAGGACTGAGAAATCGGCCCCAAGAGAGGGAGGGAGAGACGAAGACAATGGTGGAGGGTTAGGAGGATAGTGGGGTTGGAAGAGGTAAAGGAAGGGTAGAGGGGGGGGGGGGGGGCGCAATGATAAGAGGCTTAGATAGAGATAACAAAATGCAAGGTAGCAAGGCAGACGGGCAGTGATGAGGCGAAACACAGTGTTGTTGTGCTATTCAAGACCCATTACCCGCATGCTACCTGCCCCACCAACACCTGACACACGCAACACCGACTCCCTGACACCACCATAACAGCTAACAAATTCACAACCACCATTACAACCCTATATAACTAACTTTAATACTCCTACATACCCCTTTACTGACCCCTCCACTATAGAACTATTTACGATATGGCAACACACACAATCTCTCTCTCTCTCTCTCCTTCTCTCTCTCTCTCTCTCTCTCTCTCTCTCTCTCTCTCTCTCTCTCTCTCCTCTCTCTCTCTCTCTCTCTCTCTCTCTCTCTCTCTCTCTCTCTCTCTCCTCTCTCTCTCCTCTCCTCTCTCTCTCTTCTCTCTCTCTCCTCTCTCTCTCTCTCTCTCTCTCTCTCTCTCTCTTCTCTCTCTCTCTCTCTCTCTCTCTCTCTCTCCTCTCTCTCTCTCGACTTTATCACATTAAAAGTTAGTCTGAAATCAGGTTATACATCCACGATGCACTTGTATTATTTCCTTGAGCCCGTCAGTAAAGTGTTTCATCATACATTCTTAACCGAGGCGGGGGTGGCTGGCTGACGATCATTTAATGCGTTGCCATAATTGAATGTTTATCACACGACTCATTCTGACGGTGACGATAATGAGGCGATAACACTTCATTGGTTGGGGAAAAATATAATTATTCTTGTTAAAGGCGAAAGTTGTTGGTGTGATGAAACTGACCACACTACACCACACCACACCACACCACACAACACTACATTACATCACATCACATCATATCACATCAGATCACGAGACACTGTATTCCTTCCCATTTCCTAAATATTATCTTCAGTTATCCCTTCAGGTTTTTTTTATTTAGTTATTTCTTTACGTTTCTCTATTTTTTTTAAGTTATTAATTTCTTTCCTGATTCTTTATCTATTTTATGGGTTTAGGGAAGGAGGAGGGGGACAGGTAGAGAGGAAGAGATGGCAGACAACACCTGACGCATTATACACAAACACACTACGTACATCACCTGGCCGGTATTAATTACTACAGGTATGGATTCAGGGGGAACGGGGGGTTGTCATCTGTCATCAGTAATTGGCAGTTAGGCGAGGAGCGGTAATACCTCCCCTAACAAGCAGCCAGTCAGCCAGCCAGTTATCGTGTGGCAGCTGTTAAGTCTCCCCAGTCACCACTTTAAATTTTAATTAGTCTTAATTACCGCCATCTAATCTGTTATTATTCTTAGTGTCATGACGATGGCGATGATATCATGACTGCCATTGTTCCCCTTGTGTTCCTCTTGCCGACTTATCCACCTAAACTTGGTCTGTCTCTATATGTCTGTATATATCTGCTCTCTCTCTCTCTCGCTCTCGCTCTCGCTCTCGCTCTCTCTCTCTCTCTCTCTCTCTCTCTCTCTCTCTCTCTCTCTCTCTCTCTCTCTCTCTCTCTCTCTCTCTCTCTCTAAAGCTTAGCTCTCTTAAGCTCTTAAGCTCTCTTTAAACCTTAACAAGACATAGCATTTATTATCTCATCCTAGTTTGCGACAGCCAATAACCAACATTTCCATTATGATACACAACATTGAAATACTTAGTTAAAGAAGCAAAATTCTTAGGGGTAATGATAGATGAACATTTACGATGGAAAGCTCATATAGATAACATTAAACTGAAAATTAGTAGAATAATAGGATTGGTATATAATATAAGATCTAATATGAATGATAGTAATGTTAAGTAAATATATATCTCACTAGTTTACCCACACTTAACATATTGTGCCGCAATTTGGGGAGGTGCATGTCCCACATACCTTCATAACCTCTGTGTTACACAGAAATATTAAGATTAATGTATTACTGTAGTTGTTATGAACACACTAATCCTTATTTCAAGAATAATTCCTTATTAAAATTACAAGATATCATAAGCTTTCGAACAGGTATTTTTGTATACTATGCATTAAGTAACTGCGTCATTACTATTGACTATACACGGGCAGCACACAACATTGCAACAAGGAGCACACGTCATGAGCTGAGACTTCCTCGGTGCAGAACATCACACGCCCAGCAGAGTGTCCTTGTCAGGGGTTGTAGGACATGGAATACACTCTCAGACGACACTAAAAATTCCACTTCCAAGAACATGTTCAAGTCGAGGATTAAACGATAATTATTTGCTAAATACTAATCGTTACTATAGGTACCTGTGTAATGGCAGCGTGTATGATCATGTAGGTGTGGATGAATATGTATATGTGTGTATATGTATGTATTTATAAATGTGTGTATATGTATGTATTTATGCATGTGTGAATATGTATGTATTTATGTATGAGTGTATATACAAATATGTATATATGTATGTGTTTATGTATGTATGTATGTGTGTATGTATATGTATTATTTATATATTATTTAGGTGTGTGTGTATGTATGTATTTTTGTATGTGTGTATTTATAAAATGATGTACTATATATGTATGTGTTTATGTATGTATATGTGTTTATGTATATGTATGCGTAAGTATGTAGGTGTATACAAATCAGAATAGATTAAAATAACATTTATGTATATTATGTTGAGTTGTCTGCGGTCATCGCTGTGAGAGAAATTTAACCTAGAGATAATGATTCCGGCCCGTAATAGAGCATTTGCTCATCGGGCCCTGCAATATAACTCACCATGTATTTCCTTGTACTGAATTGTAACATGACGGCCAATAAGTTATTATTATTATTATTATCTCTCTCTCTCTCTCTCTCTCTCTCTCTCTCTCTCTCTCTCTCTCTCTCTCTCTCTCTCTCTCTCTCTCTCTCTCTCTCTCTCTCTCTCTCTCTCTCTCTCTCTCTCTCTCTCTCTCTCTCTCTCTCTCTCTCTCTCTCTCTCTCTCTCTCTCACTCTCTCTCTCTCTCTCTCTCTCTCTCTCTCTCTCTCTCTCTCTCTCTCTCTCTCCTGTTTCTGCTTATCTTCCTCCTCATTATATTCCTCGTTTTCACTCTTTCGAAGTACAAACCAGCAGCAGCTTCCTATTTCTTCCATCGGACGTGTAAATATTTAGTCACCATAGACGGGACAATATATTTTCTTCCTTACCAGGGGAAGCAACAGCCAGCTAGAGCCACCCAGCATTTTCAAATCTTTTTATCACGACATTTTTTTTTCTTTTCTTTGTATCATCATTGCCTTCGCTGTGTGGAATGTGAACAAGGGATTTTGGCCTTTGATACATGTCCTTCTGTTTTGTGATATGATTATGCTCACAGTCAAAGAACGGAAAGGCAGTCCGACCATATTCTGTCCCTATTATTTCGCTTTTGGACAACACTATTTTCGAGACGAGGCTATAATTTTCTGGTGAATTTTGATGTATTTGGAATGAATTTGGCTCTCATTTTGGGCGGAAATCAATTATATATTTTCTATACCGCCTCCATTTATGTTATTGCACAACTATCGTATTGGGTTGTTTTTGAGAAAGATAATTTTCTGATAAGTTTCGATGATTTAATGAATTAATCAATTGGTTTGCGTCAGTAGTCCATGGTTTTAAGCTTAATGGGATGGCAGAAATAATAAAAATAATTCGCCAATATCGAGTGATATATTAAATGACTGCAAATCAATCCCAAGAAAAAATGTAATTTCGTCTTCGAAAATAGTAGTGCCCAATAATGGAAGTTTACCATTCTCTCTAAGAATACCTGAATCAGTGCGTGCGTGCGTGCGTGCGTCGTGCGTGCGTGCGTGCGTGCGTGCGTGCGTGCGTGCGTGTGTGTTGGTTTCCTATGAACGAGGCACAAAAATCCTTGCTTCCATGTACACCATTAATACCTGTTGACCACCACCATCACCGCCAGTGTCTCCTACTCATCCTCTCCCGTGCACTGCCTTGCGTCACACACACCTAGCACACCAGAGAGAGGGGGGAAGAGAGGGAGGGAAGGAGAGAGGGAAGAGGGCGTGGCTCAAGTTGTATATATAAACAAGGTCGGACGTTTTATCTATTATAAAACAACAGGTATTTACAAGTCAGGGTCACTCGACACTGCAGTGAATATTGTGCTGAGTTCTCTCTCTCTCTCTCTCTCTCTCTCTCTCTCTCTCTCTCTCTCTCTCTCTCTCTCTCTCTCTCTCTCTCTCTCTCTCTCTCTCTCTCTCTCTCTCTCTCTCTCTCTCTCTCTCTCTCTCTCTCTCTCTCTCTCTCTCTCTCTCTCTCTCTCTCTCTCTCTCTCTCTCTCTCTCTCTCATCTCTATCTATCTATATATTATATATATCATCATATCTATTATATAATCTTTTATTTATACTTTTTTTTACTTCTTTGAAAAGGCCGAGTAGTTTGATAATCACTTTGCAAATGTGGCAGAAACATTTATGAATTAATACAACAGATTCTGCAGAACAGCGATGCTCCTCTGATCGACTCTTCAAATTTTGAGTATGGTTGAGTGGGTGATGCCTTTAAACCTAAATCTGTAAACACCCAACACTATAATACTTACAATTAAAAGTCTTACTGAAACACGCTCTGTGGGCTCAGACTGTATACCAATGCGGTTTGTCAAGGATAAACTGTATGTTGCTGCATTATATTTAACATGCATCAATAATACTTCTATCACAATTGTTGTATTCTCACAGGCCTGGAGGCCTGGAGACTACTACAGGCGAATGAGAGCTGGACTTGGACCGTACGTGTTTGAGCGACTTACGCTGTTTTTTTGCGACTTTTGGCGTTTGGTGATAGGACCTTAGACCTTAACGAGTATCCAGCCCTGAAACCACCTACGTTGGGTAGATAATAACGTGGAAAATCCAGTGGCCAGGAAACAGGTTATTACCCGAAAAACGAGGCGATTTTGTATGAGAAGTGAGCTTTCCGGCGTCTGGCGGACTTAGTGTAGGTCTAAATGAAAATTTGAGGCCAATCTTCCGATAGAGTTTTTAGCGCTATATAACTTTGTCTTCAGTGAAATTTTTCGAATCTCGAACTTAAGTGGCTTTTCTGTGAGTTTGAAGTTAATTATAGTGGTTTTCAGGTGAGCTTCGTGGCATCTGGCGGACTTAGTGTAGGTCTGAATGAAATTTTGAGGCCACACTTCCGATATAGCTTGTGGCCCTCTACAACTTTGTCTTCAGTGAAATTTTTTTAATCGCGACCGTTAGTGGCTTTTCTGTACGAAAAACCCCTCTGAGCCTGCCCTGCCCTGCCCTGCATAAATCCACGCTATATAATATTCTAGCCGCAAAGCCGCCGTCCAGGCGGACTTTTTGGCTAGCTCCTGCGGAGGGCTATTGGTGGGCCTTCGGCCCACCAAACACAGACTCTCCAGATAGCCCCTTCTAAGTTTCCTGAAATCATGGATGTAGAAATGTATGTATTAACGCCTTACCCATCACCCCCCACCCATTCATTCACCCATTACCCATCGCCCCCCACCCATTCACTCACCCATTACCCATCACCACACACCCATTCACTCACCCATTACCCATCACCTCCCACCTATTCCCTCACCCATCACCCATCTCCCCCCACCCATTCACTCACCCATCACCCCACACCCATTACCCACCACCCCACCCATTCACTCACCCATTACCCATCACCCTACATCAAGGTTTCCTCAATTCTCGCAACCCACATTTTTTTCTTCACAATTCTCGCTAATAGGCTGCTAAAAAAAAAGAGGGAAAAAAAGTGATCGGATCATCCATAAGTGGGCTTAAAAGTTGCCCCTGGTCAAGCTGGTTCCAAAACTGTGCCATATGATGGGATTGGGGCACGGGGGGCGGCACCTATCGCGGACACACACACACACACACACACACACACACACACACACACACACACACACACACACACACACTTTCGCTTATATTATTATTATTATTATTATTATTATTATTATTATTATTATAGATATAATAGAGGAACGTGAGCTGGACTTAAGGTACGTTTTGCTCGGTGCGATTATCACGATTATCGTTCTACGAGGATTGTCCAACGATTATCGCTGCACAATCATAGAGGGTGTACTATTTTGCTTCGAGCAAACATACACATCGCTGTGTCTATGCGATTTTCAACGAGACAGCTTCTTTTTTTTACCAGTCACGTGGCGGAAGTGTCCCATGAAGTGTCCCATGTCGCTAGAAAATGGCTTTGAGCAAATTGAGTAGAAGAAGGTTGTTAATTAAATATATAAAATATAAATAAAAAATATAGATAAAATATATAAATATAATATAAAACATAAATAAGATACGGTAGTGCCGACCGGGGTAATTTGGTCCTGGTTTTGACAAACTTTGATCTAGTTTCCATATCTATTGAAATAAACAAACAAAAAGTTAATACAATCATAGGAGGGTCACTACCTATATGTCATTAAAGTTTGAACAAATTTTCATTACAGCTCTGTTAGCAATACACTGCGAAGTGCGGACCGCATTGTTACACTAAATGGGGTAAATCGGACCTAACTCTGGGGTAAATTGGTCATATATATAAAAAAAAAAAAAACTTTTTCTTCAAAATTTGACAAACCTCCAAAAACTTAAACAACATGTCATACCATGCCCATGGACACTATCAAACATTATGTGAGCTGTTCCTCACATTCTCTGGGGAGGCAGAAAAGATGACCAACACGCACGTTTGGGTTCCAGTCTTTGAGTTCCTAGTCTTTCTTCTTTTTCTAGGTCTATGTTAGTTTTCTTTTATAATTTCTAAGCATTGTTACTTAATTTAGTAATATTTTACACTAGGGCCAGAATTCCCTACACAATTGGGAGTGTGGTTTCTGTTTACCTTATTGGATTCTAGGAAACATTCTCTCTATGAGCTTCCGTCACAAGGCACTTCTTTCGGAGATATAAGATGTTTTTAATAGGAAGGAGATCCGAGTGTATAGGAGATATGAAAATTAAACTAACCTAACCCCACCTTTTGACTCACTAACCTAACCTAATCTAAGCTAACCCACGCTTTAACCTCCAGACTAAAGTCAAATCTGCATTAAAAAAGTGTCCGCGGCAAGGAAAGAACAGAGGCGATGCAGGTCACAAGAGGAAGAAGAGTCAGGCGCACGTAAACACTTGGCTCTCGCCTCCCTATGAACATGTCATTATCTTCGAAAGTAATGATTTGCGACGGAAACTCAGAGAAAATGTTTCCTAGAATTCAATAAGGTAAACAGAACCACACTCCCAATTGTGTAGGGAATTTCGGTCCTAATGTAAAATAATACCGTTAGGTTACGTAATCAATGCCCATGTTAGGTTAGTTAACTAGCAGGGAGGTATGGGTGGGCATAGCCCCCCAGTTATGTCAGGAGAGTATTGGTTTATAGGAAGTATTGGTTGAAGCTGCACATTTACCGTATCCATTAAGGTAAACAGAAATCATTCTCCCAATTGTGTAGAGAATTCTGGTCCTTGAGTAAAAATTTACCCTTAATTTATATACCAGCACTCTTAAACTAATTCCATATTAGCATTCAACAACCTGAAACAAAAGAAACAAGTGCAAATAAGCAGTTAATCCTCACCGTGATATGCCGTGTGGGGTACATTACACTGGGTCCAATTTACCCCGCGAGTGTTTTTGTCACCGGGGTAAATATGGACCCAAACTGAGCATTGATCATACAAAAATGAGACATGATAGAGCATTTTTGATATTTTCATGTTAAAGTAGAGGAAAAACACTATATATACGCTTATTTACAAGAATGTACTCCATCTCGTATTTGAATCCCATGAAAATTCGCCAAATCAGCTGATTTTGTAAACAAACTTCGCCGTAACTTTTTTTTGCTGTCATTTTACTCTTTTTCTATTTTGGTTCCTGGGTTCAGTTACATATTGATATTTATATTCATATTAATACTAGAAATGTTAAAATGGTTGTTTTACTACATGGAATATTCAAAACTGTTACACTCTTATTTATATTGAAACAAACACCAAAGCAAAGATGGCGGTCCGAATAGAACCGGTCCGTTGGAAGGACCAAATTACCCCGGTCGGCACTACGTATAAACAAATTAAGGTTAAAAAGCCTATTTCCGACTTGTTACCAGAGCACATCGAGTCTATTATCAACTTGGTTGTTATTAAACAAAAAACAGCAACAGACATAAAAAATATACTTACAAAATAGGTATGTTCAGATGAATGCAAAAGCTTTCATATAAATATAATAGTCATATAATGTAATTTGTAGTTATATAAATATACAACAGAAAATGACGAATTGAACATCACTGCGTTTTATTAAGCCATAAAATATTAACACAAAACGAAAAAAGCCTTGGGTGAAATATAAACAAGAATCAAACTCACCTGGTTTTCCAACTTTGGCGGCGACTTCTGCCCAGACGTTGTCTTTTACTCGTTGGTCCTTGTATTTGGGATGTGAGAGCTACCACAACGAGGGATGTTTCGCAACTTCCTCCACAAGGATCTCATCCTGTTCATCGGAAAACTTGAGAGCCATGATGACGCAGACACTCCTTCCAATTCAAATGTTCGTTTGCGATTGCGATTATATTCACCCCCCAGCCGTGCGACTATTCGGAGCCAACGATGATCGTTAGCGACTCTAGCGGCAGTCGCTCGAAGCAAAACAGCCCCATTCAAAAACAAAGAATTAGTGCCTAGACAATCGTTTGACGATCATCGTTGAGCCATGAACGATCATCGTTGAGGGATAATCGCACCGAGCAAAACGTACCTTAAAGGTACGTTTTGCTGGTACGTTTTCTGGTACGTTTTTACCGTTGCCGGTTTTGCGGAAACCATCAGCAATGGTCTGTGACTTTTGGTTCGCGAGTTGCCATGTACGAATTTTACGGTTTTTTCGTTGTGACGAGATTATGCGACTTTTGTCGACCCAATGACCATTAACATATTTTAAGCAACGTAGGGTTTGCTATCTTTTGCCTGTCAAACGCTCTACGACTTACGGTTTGGAAGTTAAGGTACGTTTTGCTCGGTGCGATTATCACGATTATCGCTCTACGATGATTGTTCAACGATTATCGCTGCACGATAATAGAGGGTGTACTATTTTGCTTCGAGCGTCTGTGTCTATGCGATTTTCAACGAGACAGCTATTTTTTTTGTTACAAAGCCTAGTTCCGACTTGTTACCAGAGCCCATCGAGTCGATTATAATTATCAACTTGGTTGTTATTAAACAAAAAACAGTAATTAACAGACATAAAAAAAATACTTACAAAATAGGTATGTTCAGATTAATGCAAGAGCTTTCATATAAATAAAATACAGTACGTATAAATAAATTAAGGTTACAAAGCCTAGTTCCGACTTGTTACCAGAGCACATCGAGTCCATTATCAACTTGGTTGTTATTAAACAAAAAACAGTAACAGACATAAAAAAATACTTACAAAATAGGTATGTTCAGATTAATGCAGGAGCTTTCATATAAATAAAATAGTCACATAATGTAATTTGTAAAGTTATATAAATATACAACAGAAAATGACCAATTGAACATCACTGCGTTTTATTAAGCCATAAAATATTAACACAAAACGAAAAAAGCCTTGGGTGAAATATAAACAAGAATCAAACTCACCTGGTTTTCCAACTTTGGCGGCGACTTCTGCCCAGACGTTGTCTTTTAAGGTACGTTTTGCTCGGTGCGATTATCACGATTATCGCTCTACGATGATTGTTCAACGATTATCGCTGCACGATAATAGAGGGTGTACTATTTTGCTTCGAGCGTCTGTGTCTATGCGATTTTCAACGAAACAGCTTATTTTTTCACCAGTCATGTGGCGGAAGTGTCCCATGTCGCTAGAAAATGGCTTTGAACAAATTGAGTAGAAGGAGAAGGTTGTTAATTAAATATATAAAATATAAATAAAATATATGAATAAAATATATAAATATAATATATAACATAAATAGAATACGGTACGTATAAATAAATTAAGGTTACAAAGCCTAGTTCCGAATTGTTACCAGAGCACATCGAGTCGATTATCAACTTGGTTGTTATTAAACAAAAAACTAACAGACATAAAAAAAAAAACTTACAAAATAGGTATGTTCAGATTAATGCAAGAGCTTTCACATAAATAAAATAGTCATATAATGTAATTTGTAAAGTTATATAAATATACAACAGAAAATGACGAATTGAACATCACTGCGTTTTATTAAGCCATAAAATATTAACACAAAACGAAAAAAGCCTTGGGTGAAATATAAACAAGAATCAAACTCACCTGGTTTTCCAACTTTGGCGGCGACTTCTGCCCAGACGTTGTCTTTTACTCGTTGGTCCTGGTATTTGGGATGCGAGAGCTACCACAACGAGAGATGTTTCGCAACTTCCTCCACAAGGATCTCATCCTGTTCATCGGAAAACTTGGGAGCCATGATGACGCAGACACTCCTTCCAATTCAAATGTTCGTTTGCGATTGCGATTATATTAACCCCCCAGCCGTGCGACTATTCGGAGCCAACGATGATCGTTAGCGACTCTAGCGGCAGTCGCTCGAAGCAAAACAGCCCCATTCAAAAACAAAGAATTAGTGCCTAGACAATCGTTTGACGATCATCGTTGAGTCATGAACGATCATCGTTGAGCAATAATCGCACCGAGCAAAACGTACCTTTACTCGTTGGTCCTTGTATTTGGGATGTGAGAGCTGCCACAACGAGGGATGTTTCGCAACTTCCTCCACAAGGATCTCATCCTGTTCATCGGAAAACTTGGGAGCCATGATGACGCAGACACTCCTTCCAATTCAAATGTTCGTTTGCGATTGCGATTATATTCACCCCCCAGCCGTGCGACTATTCGGAGCCAACGATGATCGTTAGCGACTCTAGCGGCAGTCGCTCGAAGCAAAACAGCCCCATTCAAAAACAAAGAATTAGTGCCTAGACAATCGTTTGACGATCATCGTTGAGCCATGAACGATCATCGCTGAGCGATAATCGCACCGAGCAAAACGTACCTTAAGAGTATGAATTTTACCGTACGGTTTTTCCCGATCAATAAATATTCATTATTGGGGAAATTATATAGAATAACAATTATATATATATTGTCCTTATACACAATTATTACTAAGATTGTTTTTACGTATATATGTAAATAAAAAATATCATAGTTATTTGCCCCGTATAAATGCATACAAACATTACTCAATCTCCACTAATATTCATCACTGGGAAAATTACATTGAATAACAAGTATTTACAATGTCATTATACACATTTATTACTGAGATAAGTTTTACGTATATATGTAAATAAAAAAATCCACTTTTTCTGGCTGCAAAATTCCTCCAAATTTTGGCCTCATTTGGTTTTTGGCATTTTGCGACTAAACTATTGATCTAAACAGAAAAATAACTATAACACTTTCTGTCCAGTTCGACGAGATCTACGCAATGGCATAGTCCGTTTAGTCCTAACATGTCACGTTCTCGAGATATATAGTTTTTTATAGTTTTTTGAAAACATTGATTTCTGGCTTTATTTATGCATGAATTTTACTTCCGCGTATACCACTGGCTCGACCTTCAAGAGCGGCATCTTTTATGTTCTATACCATTTTGTCCCTACGTGTATGGTTACTGTGATATTAATGAAAATGTGAACATCGCGCAATTTTGCGCGAAAATATATATATCCCTATTTCGATGAAACTAGGTTTATAGGGGCTTCTACTAATGGCGATCACGAATCTGGTCTTTGTTTGCCGATATTGGATTCTAAAAGCAATTTTTCCTCTCTGTAAGCTTTTTTACGCCCTATAAATGCATACACACATTACTCCATCTCCACTAATATTCATCATTGGGAATATTACATTGAATAACAAGTATTTCAATCGTCATTATACACAATTATTACTGAGATAATTTTTACGTACATATGTAAATAACAAATTTCACTTTTTCTGGCTGCAAAAGTCATCACAATTTTTGCATCATTTGGTTTTTGTCATTTTCCGACTAAACTATTGATCTAAACAGAAATATGTAATAAATAGCTTTTGTCCAGTTCTCCAAAATCTACGCAATGGCACAGTCCGTTTAGTCCTAACATGTCACGTTCTCCAGATATATAGTTTTTTTTATTTTCAGAATACATTGATTTGTGGCTTCATTTATGCATGAATTCCAAATCCGCGTATACCACTGGATTGGCCTTTAAGAGCTGCATCTTTTATGTTCTATACCATTTTCTCTTTACGTTTATGGTTTATGTGATATTAATAAAAATGTGATTTTCATATAATTTCCCTGAGCCTGATAATAATAATTCATTGCCTGCAGATTTTGCCCGAAAATAAATATATCCCAATTTGCATGAAACTAGGTTTATAGGGCCTTCTGAGGGCGATCACGATTCTGGGTTTTGTTTGCTGATATTTGATTCTAAAAACAATTCTTCTCCCTCGGTAAACTTATTTACCCCCTATAAATGCAACCAAGGATTAATCAATATCCACTAATATTCATCACTGGGAAAATTACATTGATTAATAAGTATTTATACCGTCATTATACACATTTATTACTGAGATCATTTCCACGTATCTATGGAAATAAAAAAAAAATAATCGTCTTCACGAACACAATAAGGCCTATAGATCTGATCTGCCATTTCCCTCCTAAAATACTACTGTACCCTTACAAGAAATATGTCTTAATTAAAATATGCTCATTTTTGCAAAGTCCACCCAATGCCAATGAAATTTACGTTCTAACATGTCACGGTCTACATTTCAGCTTGTTTTTTTTGGTGGAAAAAATATATAGTATTCTACTCCGTGTCATTTTGACAATAACTGTTATCCTTTAATTAACTCATACGTTCATGCTCAAAACACACATTTTAATTAAACACGTCATTTCTCAACGTATTTTTTTTTCTCATTACACCACAGGCAAGCCTGGAAAATTCTTCTTCAGAAAAGCCTTTTACAAGCTTTTTTTCAATTCATCTTTAACGTGTTGTGCATGTTTAAACGATATAACAATTCTATTCACATCCTTTTCATCCGTTCCCTCGATGTGTTGAGTATTTCCCCTGGCTAATAATGCTCAAAACGCACATTTATATTACACAGGTCATTTATCTACCGATATTTTTTTTAATCACACCACAGGCAAGCCTGGAAAATTCTTCATCAGACAAGCGTGTTAAAAGCTTCTTTTCAATTCAGCTATATTCTGTGGTGAATGTTTACTCGCTTGGCAATGTATTATTTTCATAAAGCAGCTTGGATTATTATGAAATCAAAACACGTATAATTTGTTCATTTCTCAATGGATTTTTTTTCTGATTGCACCACAGGGAACCCTCTTAAACCCTGGTTTTCTTTTCATTTATAATGTGGGGTGCAATAACATACGGTTCTCGAGATAATAATGTTTTACCAGTTTTCTAAGTGGGCTAAAAGGCACTTCTCCAATGAAAAAATAAGCTTCATGCAATCATTTCTCGATGAATTATTTTCCCAATTACACCACAGGGAGGCCTCTGGAACTCATGATATTTATTCATCTATAACGTTTTGTGAAATAAAACACGGTTCTCTATATATTAATGTATTTCCTGTTACGCAGCCTATTTCATTGTATCAGCGTAACGGTTATTTGGTTGGGGTTAAAAGGCACCTCTTCAAGTTAAAAACACGCTTAATGTCATCATTTCTCAATGGATTTTTTTCTAAATTACACCACAGGGAAGCCAGTTGAAATACGGATTTTTATTCTTCAATCACATTTTGTGAAATAACACACGGTTCTTGAGATATTAATGTATTACCGATTCCGCAGCCTAACTGCCAGCTTATAGGAGTAACGGTTCTCTGCGTTTAACACAAAGGCTTTGTGTCACACGGGGGCCAGATCCAGCAAACACATACGCCGGTGTATGTCAGTGTAAGTCTGAGATACTCCTCTTTCGAAAACTTTCTTGGATCAGGAGCTACATCTGCGCCAAATCGATGACGTCACAACGCCAGACTTTACCCCTCGGTGCAAGTTGCCTCGAGCCCCTCCTGGCTGGATCCATCAAGCGTACTTACCCCAAATTTCCCGTGACGTAAACAGGGCCAAATATTAGCGTAGATTTACACCAAACCTCGAGAGGAGTGTAGAGAAGGTGTATCTCATATAGTAAATTTAAAATGTCATTTATTAGCTTAATAGACGTTACCAAACGAGGTAAGGTTGGGATATAAGCCTATTGGTATGGGCAGCGGCGTGTGTTTACAATGTTTAGAGATACAAGCCTTGGTGGGGGGCCCGCCTCAGTCGTGTAGGTTACTGCCTTTCGGTGTTTTTGTTGTATTATTCGTTATTGGGCAGCCATTTTTTAGACCACTAGCGGAGTCCTGGAGCAGAATTGTTGTGGGAGGGCGAGCCTGGCATCCGCGGCTAGATTAATGTTGTTTCATTATCGTAATTTGGACGTTTTTGAGAATGAAACTTTTGTTCTGACCCTGCCCTGCAGTGACCTTGCACTATGTTGGTCACTCAGGACCGCTTGGACCCTCCTTGCCCTGAATGTAGTTAGGTCACCGTTTTTGCTACCCTTTAAATGGTACAGTCCCCGAACGGAAGGGAATGCTCGCACCGTCGGAGAATGTTCCTTTTTGGGAAAATACTTTGGGAACTCCCCTTCCTTTTGACTAAAGGGAACTAGGCCGCACTGTATTGTATGCTTATTGGTACTTCACATCTGTAAGGTTCCAGCGTGCGCTCAGCCTGGTAACCCCACGGCCGCTATGAAATATGAAGTTCCTCAAAAATTCTAAGCCGTTGGTTAGGTTAGGTATACTTTGTGGTTAAGGTTAGGTTAGGTTAGGTATACTTTGTGGTTAAGGTTAGGTTAGGTTAGGTATACTTTGTGGTTAAGGTTGGGTTAGGTTAGGTATACTTTTGTGGTTAAGGTTAGGTTAGGTTAGGTGGGTTATACTTTGTGGTTAAGGTTAGGTTAGGTTGGGTTTATACTTTGTGGTTAAGGTTGGGTTAGGTTAGGTATATTTTTGTGGTTAAGGTTAGGTTAGGTTAGGTATACTTTGTGGTTAAGGTTAGAATACTTTGTGGTTAAGGTTGTAGGTATACTTTGTGGTTAAGTTAGGTTGGGTTCGGTTAGGTTTACTTTGTGGTTAAGGTTAAAAATACTTTGTGGTTAGGTTGGGTTTAGGTGTACTTTGTGGTTAAGGTTAGGTTAGGTTCGGTTGGGTATACTTTGTGGTTAAGGTTGGTTGGTTAGGTTAGGTTACTTTGTGGTTAAGGTTGGGTTTTTAGGTATACTTTTGTGGTTAAGGTTAGGTTAGTGTTAGGTATACTTTGTGGTTTAAGGGTTTAGGTTTTGGTTAGGTATACTTTGTGGTTAAGGTTTAGGTTAGGTTAGGTATACTTTGTGGTTAAGGTTAGGTTAGGTTAGTTAGGTATACTTTGGGGTTTAAAGGTTAGGTTGGGTTTAGGTTAGGTATACTTTGTGGTTTAAAGGGGTTGGGAAATACTTTGTGGTTAAGGTTAGGTTAGGTATACTTTGTGGTTAAGGTTAGGTTTAGGTTCGGTTGGGGTATACTTTGTGGTTAAGGTTTAGGTTAGGTTAGATTTTTACATATAGTGACTTTGATGTTTTTTTGGGGGAGCCTTTAAATCACTTATATTTGCTTCCCCCACCCCAAAAAACCCCGTATTCCCGCCATTTTCCCAGGCTTGTTGGCTATAAGGGGAAGAAAAAAAAGATAGGGGTGAAGGACTTCTTCAAAGTTTTACCTCCTTTTTTTTTTACGTCGGCGAGAGTTCCTATTAAGGGGACAGTTACAATTTTATTTATTAACATAACAGTACCCAATCTATATATCTAAACAGCTTTTACCCGTGTTTGTGAATTCAGGGACGCGAATATCGGGGGTTAGTTTAGTGTTTGGGGGGAGTTGGGGTTTTGACATGTTACGTAACCCAAATGTCCATGTATGCGTATTGAAGTGTAGTTTTAACATTATTTTGGGAAAAGCGAAAAACTTGTCCAAAAAAACGAAATACCTTTTATTTTTCATTTGCACCTATTACAAGTGGAACTCGCCGAAAACTTTTATGTCGCAAGACTTCTCGGTTGGTGTTTCAGTTATAATGGACGATAACTGCGCGGTCACTACCGCCATTACCACATGCGTTTACTATATTATTTTTTGTTTAGATACTGTACAGTATTAATGCACTTCCGCGAAACCTTTAAAACTTATGGTATTATTCTAGTGTTTGCCCATACTCCCCCTCTCCCCCAAACAAGCTTGGGGGACCTGGGGGAATGCAGGATATATGGCTGGGGTACAAATATGCGTCGCAACCACATACTTTTGAGTTATGGAAAATTAAAAAAATTCTCTAGATTTAGGGAAAATTCATTGGATTTTTTCTGATCCAGAGACGGTGAACCTGACGATCCTACAGAATGATGACTGAAGTGTTGAGAACCCCCCCGCTAGGAGGGTTAGGTTTGATTTGGTTAGGTTAGGTTAGGTTAGGTTAAAATTGGTTGGTTAGGTTTGGTTAGGTTAGGTTAGGTTATCGGTGGGTCAAGCCCCCCGCTAGGTTAGGTTAATTTTGGTTAGGCAAATTTCTCTAGATATAAGGAAATTACCCTAGATCTGGGAATTTAAAACCCCCCAAAACAAATCTTAAATTACGTGTTTCCGACGCATAATTTGTTCCCCACCCGAAAACACCCGCATTCCCACAGGTGCCCCAAATTGTTTGGGGGAAGTGGGAGAGTATGGGCAAACACTAGAATTTTACAAAAATTATATACATATTGTAGAAATGATATAGTTGTCTTAGACTAATACTCATACAGACACAACCTCCCCTTCCAGAGGCCCCCAACCATATAGGAGGTTTTTGGGTTTTTGGGTATTATTGATTAGGGTAAGTTATATTTGGTTAGGTTAGGTAGATCTGGTTAGATTTGATTAGATTTAGGTTAGGTTAGGTTGTTTATCGGGGGGTCAAGCCCCCCGCTAGGCTAGGTTTTAAATTTTTGGTTGGGCAAATTCTCTAGATATAGGAAATTACTTAGATCTAGGGGGTTTTTCTTCCTCTACACAATTCTTAAATTACGTGTCTCCGACGCATTATTTGCTCCCCACCCGAAAACCCCGCATTCCCACAGGTCCCAAACTTGCTTGGGGGTTAGCGGGAGAGTATGGGCAAACCCTTAGAAATTTACCGGAAAAACTAGTCAGTGTCTCAGAAAATGACCGCGCAGGGCCTCGTCCCATTTTTACCAAAAGCACTAATTTTAGGCAAGGAAAATCTAGTCAGGGGTTTCAGAAATGACTGCGCATTCCTCGTTCATTTTTATCAAAAGCACTAATTTTACCCAAGAAAAAACTAGTCAGTGTCTCAGAAAATGACCGTGCAGTCCTCGTCCATTTTTACCAAAAGCCTAATTTTAGGCAAGGAAAATCTAGTCAGTGTTTCAGAAAATGACCGCGCAGTCCTCGTTCATTTTTACCGGTATCTTTCCCTTAATATCCTACTAACCTAACCATTACCTTCGGCGAGAGTTCCCGGATTGTGTCAGGACCCAGGGAAATTTCGGTAGACGAGAGTACCAGGTACCCGTTCTCATTATCCCTGAATGATACGATTAGGTCACTCAGAATGTCTGCCTCTTTAAAGCCCTTGAATTTTTGATTATATGGTCAACCATGATGTCTGCCCCTTTTTTCCCTGAATTATTAGGTTAATCAGGATGGTGGGCCCATTATTGCCCTAGAAATATTTATTAAAAGTCAATCAGGATGTCTGCGCCTTAAAAATTTTTGCCTCCAAATTGTTTATTTCTGGTCAATCTGTACTGTCAATGGTACTCCTTAGTGGGGTACGTTGATTCGGGCCGCCTATAGTAGCATGCATACCCAGGGCCATGGGGGGCAGGGCAGTTTAACGGTCGTTTTCAGAGACACCCCAATTTTTTTTTCTTGGCCTTTCAATAGGGGCTTGTTCTTTAAAGGAGATAGTTTTATTTGCGCAAACCCATAAAAAAAAAAAAAAAAGGTTTTACTTTGTGGTTAAGGTTAGGTTTGGTTTCATTAAAACCTATAAGGTTAGGTTAGGTTTCATTAAAACTTTAAGGTTAGGTTAGGTTTCATTAAAACCTATAAAAGGTTAGGTTAGGTTTCATTAAAACCTATAAGGTTAGGTTTAAATTTATTTTTTTTCATATTTTTTTTTTTTTTTTTTTTTTTTTGCGCAAAATAAAACTATCTCCGTTAGAACAAGCACCTATTGTAGGCCAAGAAAAAATAGTCGGTGTCTCTGAAAACGCCCGCGAAACTCGTCCAGTAGGGATTTAATATAGGCGACCTGATTCCACTGGCGGCCCCAATCAACTGTATCCCTTAGTGTAGGGGAAGCACACTCTGTTCACAACCGGAGAAGTCCCGGGTTTTGATCCCCGGGTGGAGCGGAAACAGTTGGGCTGTTTCCTTAAAACCCGAGCCCCTGTCCACCCAGCAGGGGAATGGGTACCGGGTGTTAGCCGGGGGTTTGTAACCCGCCTCCCGGGGGTGCTGGCTTCGGGCCCAAAACTATAAGCACTAGCAGACAGCTCTCTGCTTGGGGTAGTCTGCGAGAGAGCTGTCTGATTACAGCAGCGATCCATCTCAGCTGCGTCAATAACTGACGAAATTCTTCAATCATCATCATCAAACCCTTCCTTATCGCTTTAAACATGATACATCGATTTGTTGTGTCAACCCAGATGCCAGGCTGAGTAATCAGCTGATTAATGTTTGTAAACATTATTTATCACGTGACAGCCTTGTGATTGGCTGATAAATCTGAATAGATAATATAAACACTGCTGTGATTCGCTATTAGCGAGGATGACGTCAATGTATTAGCCAGCCAATCAGCTGTCTCTGTGGAGATACTCCCGAGATACTCTTCCCTGCGCCCGGTGTAAGTCCATCTCGGCAGATTATTCAAACAGCCTCGGCGCAAGAGGGGGGTGAGGGTTGCGCCGGAGTAGCATTTACACCATACTTACACCGCTTGACTTACACTTTTTTGCTGGATCTGGCCCCGGGTCTGCTTCTTCGCTCGGGGCAAGACGTATTATACTGCGCTCTTATCTCTCTGGGCAGGGATGCTCGAAAATCCCTCGTAAGGGACAACTTACGAGTGTATGGCTACAATAACCTTACGAGGGTGGGCTGAGGGAGATGCTCGTACCGAGCCGTCACTCCCGTACGGTTATCGGTGGCCTCTGGGTGGGGAATATAGGGATATTCTAGGGATATGTGTGAAAATTCTGCTAACCAATCACAGAGCAGCGCCTCGCATGACGCGGCTTTATCTAGCCAATCATCATGCTCTCAGCTGTCAGGGAGACCGATAAATAAATTTAAAGAGACTTCAAATGCCGCAGTTGTGCTAAAATCGGCCTCTTTCGGAAATCGTCCCGCGGACGCTTATTTAACCTAAATAACTCTACAAAACTTAACACAAACCTATCATAAACCTTACCTAACCTAAACCAGACCTAAACATAACTTAAACTATACCTAAAAACTATGTTTGCCGGTGTTGAGCTAAGATCGGCTGATTTCCGAAATAGGGCCGATTTTAGCTCACTATCGCCAGAATGTTACGATAATACATAGCTGCCATATTAGCCTTTCAGCGTAATATTCTCCCACTGATTACTACAGAGACGTACCCAGGGTATACCTTGATGCGCTGATCATAGGTTCGAGTCCCGCGTGCCCGAAATTAGGATCTATAAACCACTGCTGGCCCGCGTCGTACGTATGCCGTATCCGTGGCCCTGGCGGTACTCTGTTATAGTAGACGAGAACTGCGCGTTCGCTCTTTAGGTCAGACAACACACTGGGGGGCTAACACCTCACTGTGACACACGTGACACTTGTATGCAAGGATAGTATAACTTTATAATATCCTTGCTTGTGTGTATACGTGCGTGTGTACTAGTACGTCAGACATTTGATACCACCACCACCCCCGGATCATTGTGGCGGCCAAACTTATGTGCTGAACTATACGTTTTGATTCAAGAAGTCCACCGCTATATATATTTAATATATAGGTTTGCCCTGATATGAATTTATTACAAGTATAGGTATTGTATGTTAAATATGCTATACATGGAGTCAATGAAGCAATAAGCACATCACATTTCAAACAGGCAAGCATGAAATGGCTCTATAATACACAATAAACATAAAGTATAGTGATACAACTTGTAATTTATTGTTTGTTGATCTCTAGCCGCTTCAAATTTCACTCCCTTAAGGAGTTAAGGGTGCTCCCGACCACCCTTAGCCTCGCGGTCCCGTAGCAAGTGAGAAAACGGTTTGAGCATCTCCCTTAGAGGCGCTACGAGGTAAAAGTCCCTTAGGGTAATACTTACGGGCCCGTAACTCTTTCGAGCATCTCTGCCCTGGTAACTTTCTCTGATTATTATCATATATATCATACGATATTTTGCATGATAATTATAGGATGGCTTCAGTCACAAATGCTGCCTTAGAGGACATTCAGTTGGGTCGCAAACTCACTGATGAAGCCATTGTACCTTTATTGGGGATAATTGCTAGCCATACTGGCATCGCATATGTCGAGCCAGCTGTCCTCATGACTGCCCTCTTGCCCAGGGCTCGCCTTCCAGACCTATCGGCAAAGGCGAAAGCGATGCTAATAGTTCATCTCGGCGCAACCGAGGCTGATGGACATTGGGTCCTGGTTACTTATGAACATAAATCTGTCCTTATTTATGATTCCATGAATAACATGATCCTTTCAAAGTAATTGCACAAAGTTGTGCACAACGTTTTCGGTGAAGGTGAAGGTTCGCCGGAAAGATTAAACATTACAACCATCCCTGTTCTTACAGTACAGACTAATGGCAACGACTGCGGTGTCCTGGCCTCGGCCTATGCTGTTGATTGGGCACTGGGTAATGATCCCGCAAAGATCCAATATGAATATGCTAAACTAAGACCTCACATGGCATCTGTTTTGAGCAATGAAACATTTGTTGCATTCCCACGTAGAATAACACTAACCCTGTCAAGGGTTCTCAACTTGGGCTCTCCAGAACCCATGACCCAAGTCCGTGAACAGTCAAGGGTTAACTTGGGTTCACAAGAACCCATGAACCAAGTCCGTAAACGTTCAAGGGTTGACTTGGGTTCTCAAGAACCCATGAGCCCAGTCCGTGAACGTTCGGATACATTACAACAACAGGTTTTCCACTTACTGGAAACCAAATACGCCATTAACGTGACAGATGAAATCTTTGCAGACCGTTGGCAAACGCATGAACGGGGACTCGCACTCTGCCATGTGTACAGCAAGCCTACTGATTATTACTCAAGTCATGGCTTCTGCGCCTCTTTCGGCTTTAAAGAAAAAAGCGCTATGATTTCTGCGGCCGAAAATACTTTTCTCACTTGAGTGTTACTGAAACACACATGGCGCAAATCTTTAGCAGCCAAGTCGATATTGAAGTTTGGTCTGCTCCATGTAGGGTCAGCAAAACAAATTATGAGAAGAGCTTCTTGCTCTCCCTATTAACTATATTGTCTTTGGGAAAAGGCGTTGATCCCCGGACAACTATCAACTTTGCTGCAGATGTAGCATCCTTGAGATGTACACTTTTGCAATTGATAGAAGAGTGCTCAACAGATGATGATGGTACCCACCTTCCTGATGAGGCATTTTCTGTCGACGCGATAGATTCTCGATACTGCTTTTCTCAGGGAACGAAACGTCCTCAACCTATTCTCAAACTTTAAATGGGTGAGATGCCGAGCTTGCTTGAATGCTGAAGCTTCGGCGATTAATCCGAGTATCTAGTGGGCCATTTTTGGTAAGCAGAACTGGCGCTGTGGGATGAACCAAACGTCGAGTTAAGGGGCCTAAACGAATGCTCATCTAGACCCCATCGAAAGGCGTTGGTTGCTATAGACAGCAGGACGGTGGCCTTGGAAGTTAGAATCCGCTAAGGAGTGTGTAACAACTCACCTGCCGAAGCAACTAGCCTCACATGCCCTTGTCATCCCTCTGTTCGAGAAAGAGGATTTAAACAATGTAAATAATTATAGTCCCATTTCTCTTTTACCAATTTTTTCTATGATTTTAGAAAATATTGTTTCTAATTTACTTTAGGTTTTTAAACACAAATTATTATTTATCTAATAACTAACATGGGTTCAGGCCAAATGTATCTACCGAGTCTCACAGTGATAACGGACGCTATTTATGCAAATACTGATACTAAGAAAATATCACTTATAACA
This sequence comes from Chionoecetes opilio, assembly GCA_016584305.1. Taxonomy (NCBI): domain Eukaryota; kingdom Metazoa; phylum Arthropoda; class Malacostraca; order Decapoda; family Majidae; genus Chionoecetes; species Chionoecetes opilio. Next base: position 202,373 of record JACEEZ010020564.1, on the reverse strand, counting down.
TTATGTGACCTTTCAAAGGCTTTTGAGAGTGTCAGCCACAACGTCTTCCTGAGAAAATGTGCCTAGATTAACATAAACTTTTTTTTGGTTCTGCAGTTACCTTCACAACATAACTCAATCTGTCAAACTTAAAACAGCTACCTCAGAGAAAGTCACTTCAGCTACGGAGTCCCTCAAGGCTGTATCTTGGGCCGAATTATATTTAATATATATGTTAATGATATGTCTGATTTCATCCTAGTCTGTACATTATTACAATATGCTGACGATACACAGGGCCAGATTGTCAAATGTTCTCTTCAGTGAAGAGTATCCTTCGTCACGTATTTGGTACCGTCAAAATGTTTTGAGCCGCGACGGATATCGTCGCACCGCGGTGAAGGTAAACAAACGAAGACCAAGCACAGACCACGTCTTCACCATTTCCTTCGCTGGCGCTGATCTCCTCTGTACTTTTCATCCCATTATTGGATAAGATAAAGACATTTCAGTGACTTTGTGCTACTTTTTACTTGTTTATTGACGAAATTAACCTTTGTGCGTAATAAAAAGAGTGGTTTGTAATCTCACCGGGATTCACGCATACATAGCACAGGCAGGGCTGGGCAGAGCGGACCACTCGGCATCTGGCAGGCGCGCTGGCAAATGCGGGGCGGAGCGGGGCGGGGCGCACTTGTTTTCGTACTTTCGTATTAATTCAGTCACTTCCCTGGTTTTTGAGACACTAACTATTATTTCCCAACCAAGTTTCATTGATTTTTCTGAAGGAGATACATTGTTGCACAGCACAGACGTGGCATAGTACTCCTTCGGGCATACCAACCTTACCGTGACGGGATACACGAAGGGAAAAGACGCGGAAGGATTCAACGTTACCCTGGGTCCCCGTGTAGCGCTGAGAACTCGCCGTGTGGTCCCGTCATGGGAAGGGAAAGGTGATATTTAACAATCTGGCCCACAGCTCCTTCACAGTGGCTCGATAGAACCCTTACATGCAGTTACTAATAATGCAGAAGCATCACTGGGTAGTTTAAGGGATTTTTTTCTTCAGGAACAGCCTGATTTTAACTGCCAATAAAACCCATTGTCTTTTCATAGGAAGCAGATAACTAATATATCGCATACCTGAAGACTTAATTATTCAATTTGACGGCACGAGCATTTGCCCCAGCACTCATGTGAAAAACTTAGGCCAAGACATGGAGCGTTACATGCTGTTTGATACTCACATAAGTTAAATAACTAACAAGGTGATGGGTATGCTTAGATATTTAAATCGAGCTAGCATTAACTTTGATGGACAAACTAGGGAAGTGCTGTCTAGTCCCTTGTATTGAGCCATATATAAACTATTGTATACAAATTTTGGGCACCACCAACTCTACTTTGATACAAAAAGTACAGAAATTACAAAACTTTGCTGCTAGAGTAGCAATAGGTGGTCTGAAAAATATGATCATGTTTCCCCTGCATACGTACAGTCAATTAAAGTGGCTCAAAGGGAAAGAAAAACAACTTCTGGACATAAATACTGCCATGTATAAGTCACTGCATGAATTATACCCTGACTGGCTTCACACATTCCCACAGTGCAACTCAAAGTGCAACACGACAACAAAATAGTTTTTGGTGCCCGGAACCAATACTGTTGCTGGTGCGAAAGCTTTCAGAGTCAAAGGACCTAAACTGTGGAACGCCTTGATGGGTAATGTCACCAGTGCTAACACACTCCCTGCTTGAAAATGTAACTATAATCCTTTTATTAAGTGTTCTTATCTCCATGACGTCTTTTAATGTCTTTTTATGTATGTTTTAATACCGTATTGCTACATTTTACAGCATGTATTTGTATTCCTGTCTTTAGAAATTTTATTTTCTGTTAATTTACGTTTTACATGTATGTCGTGTGACACTTTTACTACCTCTTTCTATGGTGAATATTCTACGTATTTGATGCCATTTTTTCAAGTGCATGTTTTACATACTTATTATTTCCAAGTGTAAACGTTTTAGTGTTTGATTCCTCTTTTAATGACAAGATGAAAACTCTACAGCTAATGTCTAAACACAGGTGACACTATGTAAGCACATATGATCTGGACTTTTGCCCATTCCTTAAATTAGGCTATGAGCCAGACCCCCCAAATGGACCCGTTTACTCACACCTAAAACACGGAGTATTATGAAGCTTTATAGGCTACATATCACTGTACTCATATTTTTGTTGCTGAGAAATGCACCAGAAATTAAATATATGGCTTTTTTTGTGCCAAAATATCACAACACGGCGGAACGCGCTGTGATTGGTTGTGACGTAGTAAGCGCAGACTCAGATCTCGCCTGATCAGCTGATCGGCTTGTTTTGGCTCAGCAGACCGCAGTACCTATGCATTCACCATGTCCCAGACAAAAAGAACATATGCTTGTTTTGTGCTAATGTGCAAAAACACCAAAATTAAAACTCCAGAGAATGTGTTCATAAACTATCCCTAAAGACAAAAAAAAAGAGGAAACAGTGGTGGATGTCTGCAAGGCGTGATTTCTCGATGAAGGAAAAATTCATACTATTGCTGTGAAGACCATTTGGATGTATTATTAATGTATGTACTTGTGCATGGATAAGTAACTTAAAAATTTAAATTTTGGCTGGGGCCCTTTTAGCTGAGCTGTGATAAGTTGCGGGAGTAGTATGCAGTATGCAAGGCTTTGAGGTAGGGATGAGACAGGCCCTGGGTTTTTCATTTTAAAGTATACAACACGCAGTGAGTTAGGTAAAAATTTCAGAGTTTTTTCCCCGCCCTTATTAGAGTGTTTTTTCCTCCAGACCTTCACAGATCCCTTCAGATACCTCTAAAACTGTAATTATAAAGTGGGGGGGAGATGCCCCCCCCACCCCCCTCCCCTCCTTAACGACCCCCCTGGACCCCTCAAAATATAATATTTTTTAATATTACTAATCTAACCTCACTATAACCTAACCAACCTAATCTCACTAATAACCTATAGCGGGGACCCCATAAAAAAATAATTACTACCTAACCTACCCTTGTAAAACTATAGTTTTATTTAACTAACCTAACTAACCTACTAATTGCATTACCCCTACTACCGCAAGATGACCAGGTAATCCTCCTCAAGTGATGTAGTAGGTAATTCACTGTGTTTGTGAAAATGTAAGTTGTAGTTTATAAGGAAAAAAAAGTGGATAGACAGAGATAAGTGGCCCGTGAACCCCCAGGCAAGTGATGACTCTGGGATCGGCATTCCTTATGGGGAGCTTTTAAAAGGAACCTGCAATGACATGTACAGCTAGACAGATAGACGAAACTCAAGGAACAGGTAGAAATGTTATGGTTTGTATAGGTTGTAGTGGTGAGTAGAGTGACGAAGGGGGTAGTTCCTTATGTGGGGAAAGAAAGCCATACATTTCTACCCGTTCCTCTATGAGTTCGTCTATCTGTCTAGTTTTTTCAAAGTCATTGCAGGTTCGTTTAAGCTCCCTATAAGGCATGCCGACCCCAGAAGTCACACTTGTCTGGGGTCACGGGCCACTTATCTCTGTCTATCCACTTTTTCCTTTAAAAAAACTTACATTCACAAAAACAGTGAAAACCTACTACATCACTTGAAGGAGGATTATGGTCATCTTGGGGGTAGTAGGGTAAGCAAGTTTGGTGTATTTGTAGGTAGTACATATAGTAGCAGCCGCTTCACAGCTGTTTTGCTCTGTTGTCTGCGCTGTTTACGTCACAACATGGCGCCAGTCGTTTTAGAGCGTATAAATTTTCCTGTACTTAAATTGGCTGTATCATCAAAAATACTGTTCACATAGAAAAAAACAACATCACTGCCCAACTATATGAGGCTTGAAGATTTCAAATCAATCGTTACCGCAAGTAGAGTAAACGGGTCCATTGACCGGTCGGTACCCTACAGATGAGTAAGGCTCATTGTGTTTTTTTACCAAGATATATGTCCCAAAGAAAATGAAAAAAAAGTGATAGCAGTGTATAACTCAAGGCCATCTCTGTGTTATCACCCGAAATATTATTATACGCCCGCTTCGCTTCCCCCAAAAATGTGATATATGCTAAAATTGGAATACATATTTTTTTAAGGACCACAGTGCCAATAATTTGCATACTGGATGCCAACTAATATAGTAATAGAAATATAGAACATTTATGGGGTTATTTGTCAAACTTTTGACATAATGACAAAAAATATGTTAAATTTAGTGAAAAAGTGGCCGAAAACGCTTCGAGTTCAGAATTCACATTGTACGTTTTTGTCAATATTTCAAAAATGAAAACTCCCAGAGTAACATCTGACCCCTCAAAATCTTCGCAAGGAACCACTGCATTGGAATATATCATTACTTTTAATATGGTGGTTGTTTGGGGCACATATTTTGGCAAAGTTCAACCATACCCCTAATTTTGATATTTTGGAACAAAACATAGATTTTGAACATTTTAGGTTTATTCTTCTACTTTTGGTATCTCAGTGTAATTTTTGGTATTAGCTAGTATCCTAAAGTAGGTATGTAACATCAGGTACATTATATTTCACATTACATGCAAAATTGCTGCACACTCTAGGTTTATCATAATTATGTTATCATTAACTGATCTCTCGAACAAATACGCCTTGTTATACATTGTTATTATCAATCAATGTTTAACACAATTGACACCGATTACAGGCATTTATATTAAACACATCTATAATAATATAAGCGAAAGTGTGTCTGTCTGTCTGTGTGTGTGTGTGGTATAGGTTCCGCCCCCCGTGGCGCAATCACCTCATATGGCACATTTTTGGATCCAGGTCGACCAGGGGAAGGTTTTAAGCTTATTTATGAGATTATCCGATCACTTTTTTTTCTCTTTTTTTTAGCAGCCTATTAGCGAGAATTGTGAAAAAAAGTGGGTTGCGAGAATTGAGGAAACCTTGATGTAGGGTGATGAGTAATGGGTGAGTGAATGGGTGGGGTGTGGGGTGATGGGTGAGTGAATGGGTGGGGGGTGATGGGTGATGGGTGAGGGAATAGGTGGGGGGTGATGGGTAATGGGTGAGTGAATGGGTTTGTGGTGATGGGTAATGGGTGAGTGAATAGGTGGTGGGTGATGGGTAATGGATGAGTGAATGGGTGGGGGGTGATGGATAATGGGTGAGTGAATGGGTGGGGGGGAATACATACATTTCTACATCCAATGATTTCAGGAAAATTAGAAGGGGCTATCTGGAGAGTCCGTGTTTGGTGGGCCTGCGGCCCACCAAACACATTTGGTGGGCCGAAGGCCCACCAATAGCCCTCCGCAGGAGCTAGCCAAAAAGTCCGCCCGGAGGGCGACTTTGCGGCTAGTACTAAATAATGCTTATAAATTGAACCTATCCTTTTTTGCATCGGGCTACTTTAAATTACAATGAACGTCATAATTATTATACTTAAATCACTTATAACAGAAAATAAATGTCTGAAATGACATCACAAAAGTGTCCCTCCCTTTAGATGCCCAGCATATTTGGCTCAGAACCCGTATTCCTGCTCCTCGTCAGATGGATCATCCTCGTCGAGGCTGTCGTCGTCTGACTCGACAGACAATGGCTGATTGCCGCAGGCGGCAAGTTTACACATGTCTGTACATTTCAGTCCACTGGCAATGCAGACACAACTTGGTAGCTTGCAGCTCCTGGAACAATTACAGGCCAACAAATCCAGAAGAGCCTGAGGTGCTGGCTGTCCACTCATCCAGTCCACAGCCAGAGTTGTTCCATCCTGATCATCCCATTTCCATCCTTTTCCAATTGGACTGGGGGTCATTGGGTGCCTCTGAAGGCTTCGTTTCCAAATTGCTGCCTGGTAATTGGCCCGCTGTACGTGTTTTCGGAAGCAGTCATTGCATGGAGGCAATTAGAGAGAACTACAACTCCGAAATGCCAGTGGTCGCTGGCAGTTTTAACTCACAATTTGGTGAAAAGTTGGTCAACTTGAAAGAAAAATATGGGCTTATTCCACTGCACTTAAAACACAAAAGTATAATTTTAAGAACGATTTTCTTCTATATGTATATTGTATAGAAGCCTGAGTATGTAAAACATGTATTTAACCAAATAACCAAGTAGGTTATAGTTGAGGAGGCGAGGTAAATGTTACTCTATGATATTATATAGTCAATAACGTATGTTTAGAAGTTATCTATACCTAGGCAGTCTTTATTTTCCTTTTTATTATTGTGTATCAATCAGATAAAAAGCCTGGAAGTGCAATGAGTCGACGCGTGAAGTGGCAATTTTTTGATTCAATCTCCCCGCCACAATTCCCCCCCACCACTCCCCGCCGCGGCGGTCGCCTCCACAATTATAACCTACATTGTCGCAGCAACAAGCCGATTTCGGCATTCTTTTTTTTCATCGTTTTTCCAAGGGCATTGCTTATTGTATTTGACAACCGTTTGCCAACGCAGCGGGACTGTCTTAGAAAACAGTGTGAACATCCCCCAAAATTTTTACATGCCACAATTACATGTAAAAATATATTAAGCTTTGCTACTCGAGGCGAGTAATTTGCATTAAATTGCTATTATAGAACTTTCCATCGTAATCCATGTCATCCATATAATTAGTAGAACAAAGAAGAACTATATTTTTTGGTATTCAGATGGGGGTGCATCAATTTATCGCGAAATTAATTATGAAAAAATATTAGTCCCCGGAGCCAAAACCACAGTAGAACCAAACCTTTGAGTTTAAAACTGCCAGCGACCACTGGCATTTCTCGAGTTTCAGATCATTGGAATTGGTGGCCTCAATCCCGCCCTTCTTCGCACAGAATAGATGGTATCGAAGGCTTTTAAGGTCCCTTTGTACCAGACTGGATGAAATACAGGAGGCATGTGAAATTCTCCAGCTTATCCATAAGCCCCCTCGGCCACATTCCATTTTTGTCCCAATTCGGCGAACTTTTTCTGGACCTTTTTGCTAGACCTAAGCAGTTTAAGCGCTCCGAGTTTGCCTTTGCCGGCAAATGTGCTGACAGTGTCGCAACCTGTGTAAGCATGCCCTCCTTATAAGTCCATGACAAACATCTGCGCCCAAATGAAGCTGCAATTTTGGTAATGTCAATGATTCGTTTTTCCCTTCTTTGGTGCCACATTTCTGGGAACAATTTTGATGCATTTCAGTATGAAACGCCAACGCCATGATGATTACGTCAGTGTCATCGGAGCTGATTACGACTGCTGGATATCCAGTCTGTGCAGCATGAGCAGCGTGAAGGAAGAGTCGACCATCTGCTTCCTCGTGTGTACTTTGCAGCTCAAGCACCTCCTGGTGTCCTTCCGTGGTTATTTTGTAACACTTGTCTTCAGTTGTTACAAATAAGACCTTTCCATTCAGACGCTTGGTGTAATCTGGTTTCCTTCATTCGCTCACCAGAAAGATATGAGGCGGGAAATTATTCCCAACATGGGCCCCAAAAAACTTCTCCCTTTCCTTCAATTTGCGATGCTGTGATGTCCTGAAGCTTCAGTCCAAGTTCCTCTCCTCTGGCGAGCCTTTCACAGTTCTTGATGGATGTATCTTGGTAGGTGTCGAAGACGATGTCGATCCTGTCACTAGTGCTGCCATAGTGCACCCAATGACACCCAGCCCAGTTGGAAAAGGATGGAAATGGGATGATCAGGATGGAACAACTCTGGCTGTGGACTGGATGAGTGGACAGCCAGCACCTCAGGCTCTTCTGGATTTGTTGGCCTGTAATTGTTCCAGGAGCTGCAAGCTACCAATTGTGTCCCGCATTGCCAGTGGACTGAAATGTACAGACATGTGTAAACTTGCCGCCTGCGGCAATCAGCCATTGTCTGTCGAGTCAGACAACGACAGCCTCGACGAGGATGATCCATCTGACGAGGAGCAGGAATACGGGTTCTGAGCCAAATATGCTGCGCATCTAAAGGGAGGGACACTTTCGTGATGTCATTTCAGATATTTATTTTCTGTTATAAGTGATTTAAGTATAATATGTGTGACGTTCATTGTAATTTAAAGTAGCCCGATGCATAAAAGGATAGGTTCAATTTATAAGCATTATTTAGTATGTGTTTAATTTAAATGCCTGTAATCTGTGTCAATTGTGTTAAAAATTGATTGATAATAACAATGTATAATAACAAGGCGTATTTGTTCGAGAGATCAGTTAATGATAACATAATTATGATAAACCTAGAGTGTGCAGCAATTTTGCATGTATTGTGAAATATAATGTACCTGATGTTACATACCTACTTTAGGATACTAGCTAATACCAAAAATTACACTTGAGATACCAAAAGTAGACGAATAAACCTAAAATGTTCAAAATCTATGTTTTGTTCCAAAATATCAAAATTAGGGGTATGGTTGAACTTTGCCAAAATATGTGCCCCAAACAACCACCATATTAAAAGTAATGATATATTCCAATGCAGTGGTTCCTTGCGAAGATTTTGAGGGGTCAAATGTTACTCTGGGAGTTTTCATTTTCGAAATATTGACAAAAACGTACAATGTGAATTCTGAACTCGAAGCGATTTCGGCCACTTTTTCACTAAATTTAACATTTTTTTTGTCATTATATCAAAAGTTTGACAAATAACCCCCATAAATGTTCTATATTTCTATTACTATATTAGTTGGCATCCAGTATGCAAATTATTGGCACTCTGTGGTCCTTAAAAAAATATTCCAATATTAGCAAATATCACATTTTTTGGCGAAGCGAAGCGGGCGTATAATTAATTATATTTCGGGTGATAACACAGAGATGGCCGAGAGTTATAATTGCTATCACTTTTTTTTCATATCTAGGGACATATATCTTGCTAAAAATCACAATGAGCCTTACTCCATCTGTATAGTACCGACCAACCCCCTTGGCTCATAGTCTAAATATTACATAACGACATTTGTATATATTCATATTTTGACTTACTCTTATTGCGATACTGTGTTATTGATATACTAAAATAATGATTGAAACCACTACCAAGTGGGAATAAACGAATTTGAACTTGAACTCTCGTGCAGGGGACACAGTTGCGGGAAAGTCATTACGAAAATACAAAGAGATCGTTCAGCAGTAACTGTCGGTGCCTGGGGATAATTCACGAAGACCTAAGGTGCGGTGGACTGGCGAGTGTCTGTAACAAAGGGAAAACAGGAGCGGCCGTGGTTGTGGTGGTTGTGGTGGTGGTGGATTGCGAAAGGGGATGATACTGCCCGGTGATCGGTAAATTATATTTCTAAACGCGGGGGGGGGGGGGGGGAGAGAGAGAGAGAGAGAGAGAGAGAGAGAGAGAGAGAGAGAGAGAGAGAGAGAGAGAGAGAGAGAGAGAGAGGAGAGAGAGAGAGAGGAGAGAGAGAGAGAGAGAGAGAGCGAGAGGAGAGAGAGAGAGAGAGAGAGAGAGAGAGAGAGCAGTATGAATAATGCGCCTAGAGTGTTGTAGAGCAAAAAGTAATAAAAGCTGGTATTAAGTAATCGAGGAGTGATAAAAATCCCAATGAATGAGAAATAGTAAATCAACAAATACCCTCCTCCTATTGCGTTCAGTTCTGGTCACTCTACTATGGAAAATATATAGTTAAGCGGGAGAGAATACAAAGAAAATTTACTAAAATTATTCCGCGCGAAACAAGCCATATGAAGAGCGATTGAAGGAACTTAACTTGTTCAGTTTGTCAAAACTTATGTTGCAAGGAGACTTAATAGAATTGTTTAAAATGTTTCATTGGTTCGATAATGTTAATATAAACGACTATTTGAATATTAATTGGACAAGCACTACTCGTAGTAGTGGATACAAAATCATTGGTAAGCGATTTTGGTCACATGAAGCGAAGCACTTTTTCTTTAATAGAGTTGTTAATATTTGGAACTCTCTTCAAGCACAAGTAGTAAATATTTCAGTTCAGTATCCTTTATTCACATAAAAATGTACATTAGATTAAAGATTATATAGAAGATAAACAAAGGTATAAAAAATATGTAAATGAATGTACTACAGTTCACTGAATATGAAGAGACACTATTCGGTACACATTACGTCAATCATTTTCTTAATTTCATAATCTGCTAATACAACTTTTTTTTTTGTCTCGTATGACACAATTCTCTTATACGTGGTTAAGCAACACGGTTGAGGCGTTTAAGAACATACTAGATACATACTTAACATCAACTGCCCAACTCAATTACTTCGGCACTACGTAATATATATATTTTTGTGTAGCTTTAATTAAGGCAGGTTCACACTGAGCTTTTTTCGGCATTTTTGTAGACGGAGAAGAGGTCTGGGTCTGGGGCTGGTGTCATGATCGCCCTAGGTTTAAAAAAAAAATGTACACACCGCTCGATCGGTCTTTTATTGACCGAGCGACCGAAAATTTGGCGCGCCAAATTCAAATAAACGCAGAAGCCAGCACCACCCTCTTACCAATCGCACCAATTATTGGTATAATTTCGGTATTGGGCACAAAAAACTAATAAATTTAACTTACATCATCGTGCAGATCTTTTCATCCTTAATTTGAATCCCAATTTCCCCAATTTCCCATGCCAATGGCGATACATATAATACCGAAAATTTTCAGTTTTAGCTACAGCCAGAAACGGTTATTAGTTTAAATCAGAATATATTAGGTTAGACGTGGGGTTTGATTTAGTAGATGATATCAAGGAAAAAATGAAACTATCAATACTACTTCATAATAAATTGCGCGAAAACTTATCTTTCGCGTGCCAAATACACACAAGCCTGCAGCCCCTAGCCCCTAGCCCCTGTAGCGCAACGTGACCCCTGACCCTGGAGGTCAGGCACGGGAAGTCAGGGACGACCCTGGTCGTCAGCATGAGCTTGACAGACGACCTACAAATCGATACTAAAAACACTACAACGTAGAGTGTCTTTGGCGATACTAAGCTGAAAAGGTCACAAGAAGAAGAAGAGGAAGATTTGTCTCCCTCCGGCCTCAGCCGGAGGGAGAGATGGGTGGAGAGGAGCATTCAACTTTGCTATTCTTTTACTTCAACAGTAAAACATAGGGTCGAAAGTACACTCAGGCAGCCCTTTTCCCCAGTGGGGGTTTTTTATTGTCTTTTTTCCTTTTGAATTACCCCTCCAAAACGGGCGGCGCCCGGATTAAAAACAGAACAAATGAATATTAACATTACTGAAGGGAGAGCAATAAATAATGACAGCGTTGACATTATAAAATGTTTTGGCCCCGTTCAGTGTATAATGAAAGGGGGGGGAGTGGAAGAGGGAGAAAGAGAGAGGAGAGAGGGGAGGGGAGGGGAGAGAGAGAGAAGAGAAGGGGAGAGAGAAGAGAGAGTTACGTTAATGAGGTACATGTTTTCTTGTGTCGGGTGCCCCGTGGTGTACAACGCATCTTTGGGGTGATACTGACACTTTACGCCAATTAAATGTTAGAAAAAAAGTATTGTATTAAGGCAGTGATGGATAAAGGAGGAGGAGGGAAGGGGGAGGGGTCTTATGAACGCCCCCTTTCTTATTGACGAGAATGGGAAAGGACGGAAAAAGGGAGCGAGGGACAGGATGAGGAGGGAAAAGGAGCAAGCAGATAAGAGAAATGCAGTGAGGAGGTGTGTGTTTAGGAATTTTTAGGTGACTGAGGATGAAAAAAAAATTAGAGACAGGAGGGGGGGGGGGAAACAGTAGGTGGTCCAATAGGGAAAGGGATAAGAAAAAAAGAAAAGGGTAAAACTTACAAAAAAATGGCAATGGAAGAGAAAAAAACGACAAAAGGGGAAAGGAAAAAAATTTTATGCAGAGATTTGAGATTCTCTAAATTTGGTCTAATTATACTTCAAACAGTACTATGCTTTATTAGAACTTTTAAAACCCAAATTACCTCCCCGTACCCCTTTGACCCGTTACATTATCTTTACAGCTTATCGCTCCCTCCCTCGCTTTATCCTGCTCTAAATTCGTCCTGTGTAATGGTGATTTTTAGGTCCCCTTAGAGCTAGTGCACTAGCTATAGGATAGGAAAGATCGCCACCCAGGGCAAACCTGGTATACGGGAAACCCAAATCCCACTTGGTTGGGTAACAGGCTCATTTAGATCAAAAAAAAAAGAAACACATTTGGGAAACGCCGTCCCCAATCCTAAAGGGGCCCGGCTGTCCGCCACCGGCTGGGGCCCATCTTTCTTAATTTCCTTCATGAGCAACCCCTCTGCGTTCCTAAAAACACGTGTTGTTTTCTAGGCCATAGGGTAAGCACCTGCTGTTTTTTCGTTTTTTCGTGGGTGTGTGTGAATTTTTTACCCTTATGTTTCGAAACCTTCTAATATGGGTTCACGGGCATGAGGTAGTTTATTTTTCATCCCTGGCCGGGCCCAGCTGGTCTTAAAAATATATTTTTTCGGCTGGTGTCGGGGTCTGTGGTTTTAAAGCTACCCCCGGGGGGCGCGGCTTTCCCCCCTTTCTCCCCTGGCATTATTTCCCCCCCAGGGCTCCCTGGCCACACCGGGTCTGCCCGTGTAAGCTGAATGGGCGGAGGGTTTCGTAGCCTCCCACCCCACCCCCCCCCCCCCCGCCCGGACCCTTAAAGGGGCGGTGCGGGGGATTTGGTGGCCCCTGGTCTGCCACGGGTCAGCGAGATGGGCGGAGGGTTACGTATTCTCCCAGCCACGCCCCCCCCCCCCCCCGGACCCCCCAAGGGGGGTGGGGGGGGTTTTGGTGGTCCCTGGCTCCCCACGGTAAGGAGATGGGCGGAGGGTTTACGTTGTTCCCCACCCACGCCCCACCCCCCCCCCCGGACCCTCCCAAGGGCTGGGGGGGGGGTTTTGGTGGTCCCTGGTCTGCGACGCCCCGGCCTGCCACGTGTGCTGAGAGGGGGAGGGTTTACGTCGCTCGCTGGGGCCCCAACCTTCCCCCCCCCCCCCCGGGAAACCTCCCAGGGCCCGGGGGGGGGGGTTTGAGCGGTCCCCTGCCATGTCGCCCCCCCCCCCCCCCCCCCGCCCATCCACTTACCGGGGGGTGGGGGCGTGCTGTGGCAGCGGGGGGGTTTTTGGGGGGCGTTTTTTGTTCGTCTAGTCCTTTCCCTCTCACTGTTTTCCCCTTTCTTTTCCAGCGGATCAATTTGAGGGGGGGGCTGCTCGGTGTTTTTTAGGCCCGGGGCCACCAGCTTGCTTCCTGCACGCCCCTTTGCCTTCTGTCGGACCTTTTCTTCCCCATTGCCTGGTAATTTGCTGTGGATGGTGGGGCTCATCCTCCCGGAGGGGGGGTCCCCGCTTTACGGCGGGCCATGCCCCCTCAAGGGTGGGGGCGAAGGTTTTGAGTCTCGCCAAGCAGCCACTTCCGTCTTTCCTGGGCGGCCCGGTTTCTGGGTTTTGGCTGGGCCTCGCCAAGTCGTCCCCTCCTCCTCGTCTCCCCCCCACCCCCTGCTCCTTCAAATAACTCCGGGCGCGATCGTGTTTGAGGGTGGAGCAGGATTGGGGTCCCTCAGCCCCTCCCATGCCGCGCCCCAGGGGGGGACTTGCCGGGTGGGTCGGGGCTCCTAGGGCCCTGGTCAGGCGTCTCGGGCCCCTTCCCCACCCTCACCCCTGTCCCTCCGGGGTTGTGGGCTTGGATGATTCAGTAAAACCCCCCTTCATGGCAAGAATGGGGGTCCACTTAATTCTGGGCCCCATTCTCCCGACGCCGAGGCGTCGCAGGTCCCCATGCCTGCCCCCCTTTCTCCCCCGGTGCCCTCCTTCTAGTCTGGGGAGTGAGGTTTCTATGGTGTGCTCCGACGGGGAAGGATTGCCCCCCCGTCCCCAAGCGACGACGGTTCGGGGTTTCCCCCCCCTGGTTTCCTGTCCCCGGGCCCTTTCCCTCCGTCTTTTCTTCTGGGTGCCTTCTAGTCCCTTCCCCCCTGCCCCCGCTGCGGAGGATCCTTGGGATCCCCCCTTCTCTCTCTTCCTGTTTTACCGGGGACCGATGCCACCGTCGATTGCTTGTGAGAGGGTTTGGGGCGGCTTTTTGCCATCGTGTCGGGAAGACGGCTCGTGGGGCCCACAGTTCCGGCTTGGGGGTGCGTCGCTCCCGGGGGGGGACGGGGGACGGAGCCACCTCTCCCCGCCGGATTCCTTTCTCTCGCCTGAACGCTCCCTCGAAGCAGCCTGCGGTTTCTTCGGGGGGCCCGTTTGGGATGCTCTGGCCCCCCTTACGGGCTGACCTAGTTTGGGGGGGATGGCTTCCCGTGGGGGGGAACCCAGGAGCCAGGGGGCTTTCTTGGGGGGCCAAGAACGGTTGCCCTGGATGAAGGCCGGCCTGGACCTGCCGAGGTGGAGAGGGGTACCCCCAGTGTGAACCGGGTCCTTCTCCGTCCTGGGCCCCGTCCCGGGTTTCTCCCGGGCCTTGGTGGTTTCCCCACGTTGATGGTGATTTCCCCCGGGGGGTCCCGGCTTTCTCCCCAAGGACCTCCCGGGGCGGGCGCAACCGGTGAAGGAGGGCTTTTCGCCGGGTTTTTCAGGAGCGGCAACACGCCTCCTGTTGACTTTTTTGTTGCCTCTTCAGTCAGTGACGGAGTGGCTCTCCTCCCTCGCCGTGGATCCACTTCCCCTCCCCGGCCTCCCGGTCGGGTCGTCGGGTTTTGGACCGCCTGTACGTTCGGCGCCCTCCCCCCTCCCGACGGCCGCCCTGCCATTTGACAGGGCCGTAAAACTGCCCGCTTGCTCTTAGCGCGAGGCCTTTTGGGGCCCCCGGGAGCTGACTCGACAGCGTTTCCCCGGGGATTAGTCCCTTCCATTCGGAGGTCTTGTCGGAGCCCCCCTTTTCGCAGTGTTCGCCTCAATCCCCCCCACCGTCACGGGTGTCTACTCCGGCCCCCAACCCCCCTGGGCCCGGGGGGGCCGGGAGGGGTCCAGCAGTTTTCTCGGGGCTCTTCTGTCGGGAGGGGCGTCCAGGAGTGTCCCCCCCTGTGGGGAGGCCCCCCAAAAGGATCCTCGTCTCCCAGTGGGGGGGGGCCTTCCGGGTAGGGCTCTGGGTTCTCGGGCCTTTTTCGCTGGGGGCCCCCCCACTGTCCCAAGCCTTCCTCCAAGGGCGCTTCGCTTCTGGCCTCCCCTTCCCAAGGCCTCCTGCCCGGGGTTTTCGGGCACCCTGGCCGCAGAGAGGTTGGGCCGCCAGGGGGTGTCCGGAAAGGGTCTTTCTTGGGGCCCTGGATTCCCTCCGCCCCTTCGGCGACCTCTTCTTGGACGCGGTTCCACAGTGCTCGCCCCCCCACTGTCGGACTGCACTCCTCCGGGGTAGTGGAGAAGGCGGGGGAAAGTCTTTTTTTCCCCGCATTTTCATGTCCCCAAGAAGGAATCTTCGAAGGGGCGGCTTATCGGGACCTCAGCCGCCTAAACGGATTTGTGCAAAACCCCCCGGGTTTCCGTTGGCCCTTGGCCCCCAGGTCCGTTGGGCTGGGAAAGGGGCTGGATGGGCCCCTCGTTCAAGGGAGCCTATGGCATGTCCCCCTTCACCCTCGGTTCCGGCGTTTCCTGGCCTTCCAGGTGGGACGGACACGTGGCAATCACCAGACTCCCCTTCGGCCTCCCCCACGCCCCGAGGGTTTTTTACGGGGTCCCCAAGGGGGGTGGCTCAGGGGAAATGGGTCGCGGGGCTTGAATTGCCAAGTATTTGGACGATGGCGGGTGTCCGCCCCGCTCAGGAGGAACTTTTGCATGTGGACCCGAGCTTTGGCCCGGGGCGGGGGAAAAGGGGGGTTCCTTGTAAAACAAGGGAAAGCCCGCCCTTACCCCCCTCTCCCGCTTTACTTGGGGGCATGCAATGGACTTCCTTTCGGCTACGGTCCGCCCCTCGGGGGGAAAATGGGGCCCAAAAGCTTCTCAACGCCTCCCCGGGGCCCTCGGTGCCGTTTTTGTCAAGGGGGCTTTGGGGAGCCCTTTCCCGGCTCGCACCAAAATTTGCCCCGAAGCCTCCCCCCAGGCCGCCTTCGTCTCCGTGCCCTTTTCCGGGTGGGGGAACACAGCCTTACGGGGGCGGCCCCGCGACCTCTCCGGCCCGCCCTCCCCCGGCCCTCACACTACTGGACGAGGGGGTGAGGCGGTTTTTCCCCCGGGACGGGAGGCTGCCTACCCCCCTAGGTCTTCGTGATGTCGGTGTGCGGACGTCGGGGGGGCTACCCCTCCTCCGACGGCCGGACGGGTTTTTGGCGGGTGGTCCGGGGTGGAGCGCAACTCTCCACACAAATCAAGGGTGTGGTCCCTCTTCTCTTCCTCCGATCGAACCCGATCCCCCGAAGGGACGGCTCTCTGTTCGAGATGGACAAAAAGGTCGCGATCCACTGTTCCGCCCCGCCCCAAAACATCCAGATCCGCCCTTCTGTTGTCCCTTTCGGAGCAGATCTTTGGCCGGCGGGCCCGTTTCCCCTTTATCGTCTGCCGGTTCCTGCCCGGGGGTGGAGAATGTGTGGGCCGCGCCCTGTCTCGCTTCCCCGGGGGTTTTTCGGGAGTGGAGCTTCGCCCGGGGGCCTTTTGCGGCTCTCTGTCGGGGGTGGGGCACTCGGAGGTGGACCTTTTCGGTCCCGCCGCTCTGCCCCAAATACAGGCTTTTTTTTCGAGGGGGGACCCGGACAGCTGCGGAGGCCCGGCCCCCACGGAAGACTGGAACAGGTGGCGCCGTTACCTGTTTCCCCCCTCCCTGCACCGTGTCCTCCCGAAGGGATCAACAAACGCTTTTTACAGGGGCAAGGTTCCATGGGGGGCTCCCTCTGGGCCCGGCGCAACCCGTGGTTCTCCGAAAGAAGGCCTGGTGTCCCTCCCCGGTTCCTCAGGAGCCCTCGCTTTTTTGGAGGAGCTCCCCGGGCCCGGCTTCCTTCCCCCTTAAACTACACGCCGGGGTTTTTCCGTACCTCCTCCCCTCGGAGGTCTTCGGGACGCGGAGCGGAGGAAAAGTTCCGGCACTTTTGCCCGTCCCCTACGAGACAGTATCAGTCTCACGGGAAGCCTTTTAGTCGTCCTCAAACTCAAGGGCCTCCGCGACGTTCTGAATCGGTCGTCCTGGATTTCCTCCCTTCCTGGGCCCCCGACCGTGGGGGGGTCCTCCGCTACTCTCTCCACTACCTAGGGGCCCGGGGTGACCCCTCAAATACGGTTGGGTTTTGGGCCTGGACCGGGGTTTTGTGATCCGTTGAAGAGGGGGTTTGTTCCACCAAAACCCCCCTCCCCCTCGTCCTGGTCCCCTTCGGTCCCCGGAGAAGGTTCTCCCCCTTCCGCAGGGCAACCGTTTGGGTGGACGCTGCCGGACCCCCGCCTCCTTTAGAAGGCCTTGTTTTCCCGGTGGCCCGGTACGGGGTTTCGGGTCTCAGCTGAGGGCGCTACCCTTTCCCCCAGGGACGACCTTTTGCGGGAGGTCCGCTGTTCCCTTCCCTCCCCCGCCCAAAGGGGTGGGGAAAACGGCGGCAGGACCCCCTTTCCAACCCTCGTCGTTCCGGGTTTGGGTTTCTGGGGAGCCGCACCCCCTTGTGCCCGGTTTCGGTGCCCGGTGTTTCCGGGCTTCCCAGCCCTGGGCGTGTGGGCCCTATCGAGTCGGCGGATCCGGGTCACGCCCCTACGCCCGACGTCCCGGGGTTTTGTGCTCTCGGCCCTTTCCTTTTCCCCACCCCCTTCCTTGGGGAGGGTACGGGAAGGGGGGGCAGGGGTACGGCCTCGTGCTTGTGGTCGTTACCCGTCCCACCCGTCAGGACTTCCCCGGTTGCCCTGGGACTCCCTCCGTCCGGGGGGGGGGGTGGGGACGCCGGGCTCCCCTTGACGTTCCCCCCTTGGGTTCGGGTGTTATACTTTGGGACGTTTTGTTCTTGTGCATTGCTCTTTGCCTCCCCCCCGGGGGTGGGGCCTTGCCCCCTCTCCAAGTGGCAGGAGTGTGCACTAGCTTAAGGGGGCCTAAAAATACGGCTTTTGAAGTAGAAAAGCCTATTTTTGGGTCCCCGACGAGCTAGTGCACGGCCTTCGGCCCCCCCCAACCCCTTCCCTTTCCCCCCCAAGTTTTCACCCCTCTCCCCGGGGATGATTATTGGGATGGTTATGATGGCTCCGAGCCGGCTGGGGGAAGCCGGATCGCAGGATTTTGGGACGGCGTTGCCAACTGGTTTTTTTTTTCTTTCAGATTCCCGTGTAGCCCTTTCCTAAACCAAGTGGGATTTGGTTTCCTGTAAACCGGGAGGTTTTTCCCTGGGTGGGGACTTTCCCATCCTTTGCTAGTCACTACTCTGTCGGGGCCCAAAAAGGCTTTTTTTAAATTCAAAGCCGTCAGTTTGGTAAATATGTCGATATCTGGCAACCGCCGCCTGTTCGCCTCGCGACAAGTTTTTGTTTTGGGTTCATGTCAAGCGGTTGGTTGTCACACTTAGCCACAGACCCCATCTGAAATAATTGTGTTCTTCTCCCGGAAATGACAAGAAAGCAAGAAAAAGCTCCTCGCAACCCTATTCAATCCAACCTTCATTTTTTATTTCATCATCTAGTAATTTCATTGTGTAGCAGCAACATCCATTCCTCCTTACATATTCCCGCATATATCTCTGTCTCTGTCTCTGTCTTTCTCTTTCTCTTTCTCTTTCTCTTTCTCTCTCTCTCTCTCTCTCTGTCCTCTTCCACTTCTCTCCCTTCATTATACCACTGACACACGGCCAACATTTTATAATGTCAACGCTGTCATTATTTATTGCTCTCCCTTCAGTAATGTTAATGTTCATTTGTTCTGTTTTTAATCCGGGCGCCGCCTGTTTTGGAGGGGAAAAACCCAAAAGGGAAAAAAGAAATAACAACCCTATTGGGGCCAAAAAGAGGTGCCTGAGTGACTACTTTCGACCACTTGTTTTTGTGTAGAGGTAAAAAATAGCAAAGTTGAGGTCCTTCCACCCCTCTCTCCCCCCGGGGAGGCCGGCAAAGGGAAAAAAGTGAGAAAAAAAACCCCCCTACAGTATTGAAAAAGCCCGGAATTTTATAGGAAAGATTGAAGGGGAGAAAAACTCTAAACTAAAACCCAAAACACCAAAAAAAATATTTTATTACCTAGGGGCCGAAGAATTTTAGTGGGCAGTTTATGTTAAGTATGTATTTGTATTTCTTTAAACGCTCAAAGTGCTACTTAACCCCGTAAAGAGAATTGGTCATACGAGAAAAAAAAAAAGTTGTATTAGCAGATTATGAAAAGAAGAAAATTATAGACGTTTAGACCGAAAAGGTCTCTTCATCCTATTCAGTGAATTGAGTAATTTATTTTCATATTTCTATCTTTTTTTTTTCTTCACATAATCTTAATCTAAGACATTTTTTTGAGAAAAAAGAAAACTGAATTGAAATATTTACTACTTGGCTTCAAAAGGTTTTCCCAAAATTTAAAAAACTCTATTTAAAGAAAAAGTGCTTTGCTCAGGGCACCGAAATCGCTTACCAATATTTTGTATCCCCTACTACAGTATGCTTTTTCCAATTAAAAATTTAAAAAGTCGTTTATGTAAAAATTATCGAACCCAAAGGAACATTTTTAAACAATTTATTAAGTTCCTTGCAACTCCGTTTTTACAAACTGAACAAATTTAAATTCCTTCAATCGCTCTTCGTATGGCATGTTTCGCAAGAGCGGAATAATTTTAGTAAATTTTCTTTTTACTCTCTCCCGCTTAACTATATCTTTTCCATAGTAGGGGGACCAGAACTGAACGCAATAAGAGGAGGGTATTTGTTGATCTACTATTTCTCATTCATTGGGGTTTTTATCACTCTTCGATTACTTATTACCAGCTTTTATAATTTTTTGCTCTACAACACTCTAGGCGCATTATTCATATCTACCTTGTTAATATTTTGTCAACACTGTTTGACGCGAGCTTTTGCCTATAGCAGCCCGCCTGTGGAATTATGGCATTACAATAAAAAAAGGCAGTGTATTGGAGCTACCTTGGGGGGGGGTTAATCCCGAACGGTGGAGGTGAGAGTGGCCAGAGGGACAGATCTAATTACCGCAGCAGCAGCGGCGGCGGCATCTGGATGTCCGGGCTGCGGATGAGGTGTAAGGCGTTCCCTGAGGTGGGAGGTTGCCTCGCACTTCAGGAGGTAGTGTTGGAGTGCAAAGGGGGAGGTGACCTGGCAGTGATCACAGGTGATATCCACAGCGCCCTGGCGGATTTCCTCAAAGCAGGGAAAGCCGAGGCGGAGACGGTGTAGTCGGTCCCGTACGTGTGGGGGGATGGATGGGTCTTGGGGAAGTGGGTGGTAAGCTGTTGCAGCAGCGTACCAGGAGGCAGAGGGTGATGATAGGGCGACTGTGGCCTCGTGTTGCTGGCGGGACAAGGCGTGCGAGGCAGACTTTATTTTAAATAGAGTTTGGGAGAGGCTGGGCAGAACAGCCGTGGTGGGGCTGGGGAGGGCAGCGGCTGATTTTGCAGCTCTGTCAGCTGCTTCGTTGCCACTAAGGCCTACATGGCTGGGAACCCAATTGAGGGTGATTTTGCAGCCACGTGCAGCCAGTCGCTGGGCCAGAAGAAGAGTGGAGGTGAGGAGGTGAATGTTATCCTGTGGCTGTGTGTCTCTGAGGGCCTGGATAGAGGATTTTGAGTCTGTGTGTATGATGACATGAGGGGAGTGACTCTCCAGAGCGTGGTGAAGAGCGCCACGAATGGCGACTAGTTCAGCCTGGAGGCAGCTGGCGCCATCTGTTAGACGCCATTGTTTCGTGGTTTGTCTGCTCACAAAAGCCGCTCCCGCTGCTCCTGTGGCAGGATCTACTGACCCGTCTGTGAAGATAGTGAGGGAAGCAGGGGTCAAGTCATCCATGACCTGTAGCATTTCCAAGCGTAAGGCAGCGGGGAGCCAGTGTGCCTTTGGGCGCTCAAGACTGTGGAGTGATGTGATGATTGGAGGAGGGCTCCAAGGCGGTGGCGTAGCGAAGTTAAGGTGAGGGAAGTCCTCGCCCTTACTGAGGAGGGTTTCGTGAATTCCCATAATGAGAATTGCTTCTGCAGCGCACGCTGGCCAACATTGCCGCCGAAGGTTGTTGCGGGGCCTGGCAAGATGAGTTGCAACCTTGGCGGGAGGTTCGTAGGGGTAGGGCAGGTGGGTCATTTTGGCGAGCAGGCAGGTGGTCTGTTCTTCGATACGGCGCCGAGTCGGGACTACCTGGCACTCCTGCTGCAGGTTGCAGACCTTAAGTCCATCTGGGGACGTTGATGATGACTCTCAGGGCGCTGTTTTGTGTGGCCTTTAGTTTTTGTTGTAGGGTGTTCGTGAGGGAGATAAGGCATGGAGCGCTATAGTCCAGGAGAGAGCGGATGGCGTGAATGTAAAAGGTGCGCTTCACCTGGAAACTGGCCCCCCCTTTTAAGCCAGTGATTGCCCGTAGGACGGAGATCCTGCTGTTTTCGCGCTCCTGCAGGTAAGCTACGTGTGTGCGGAGGTTGAGACGGTTGTCGAGCCAGATGCCCAGGTATTGGTGCGACGTGACCCAGGAGAGTGGTGTTTGTTTGTTTTTTTGGTTTTTTTGAGTAATTTCGTCGTATCGACGCAGCTGAGATGGATCTCCACTGTAACCAGACAGCTCTTTCACAAACTACCCCTAGAGAGCTGTCTAGCTGTCTGCTAGTGCTTATAGTGTTGGTCGAAGCCAGCACCCCGTGAGGCAGGTTACAAACCCCGGCTAACACCCGGTACCCAATCACTGCTGGGTGGACAGGGGCTCGGGTTTTAAGGAAACAGCCCAACTGTGTCCGCTCCGCCCGGGGATCGAACCCGGGACTTCTCGGTTGTGAATCGAGCGTGCTTCCCCTACACCACGGTGTGTCCAGGATATAATGCGGGGCGCGCGGCGCGTCACACCCAAAGGCCATGGCCTTGGATTTTGCCACATTCAGCTTCAAGCCTAGTTCCCTACACTTGGTGGTTATGTCAGTTAACAGGTTCTGGGCTCGTTGTGCGTGGGCGGGTCCAGTGCAGTAGAGGTCAAGGTCGTCCGCATAGCAGAGAAGCTTAGTACCGGGTGGGAGTGGGAGAGAGATGAGTTCTTCCATTAGTATGTTAAACAGGAAGGGGCTCAGAATGCTGCCCTGTGGTGTTCCGTTTTCGTGTTGATGAAGTTGAGGCGTCTCCCCCTGAAAGGCAACTCTAGCCGCTCGGCCCGAGAGGAAGTCTTTGAGCCATATAAGGAGTCTGCCGCATACTCCCTTGCGGACCAGAAGCGAAAGGATCACTCGGCAGTTGGCGAGTTCAAAGGCTTTCTCGAGATCGAGGAAGGCTACTGTGGTACCTCCGGAACTGGCAGCGCATAGAAGAGTGGATAGGCATTCAGCTGTTCCCATGCCCCGCCTGTAGGCAAAGAGGTCTTGATGGAGCGGACCGACCGCCCAGTTTAGCCTGTTTAGGACTATCCGCTCCATGGTTTTGCCCACACAGCTGAGGAGGGAGATAGGGCGCATGGCACCAGGGTCTTTGGGCTTAGGTATGGGTATGATGGTAGCCTCCTTCCATTTTTATGGTAGTTTGCAGGCCTCCCAGGAGGCGTTGAAGAGGGTGAGAAGGGCGGAGTGACCATCTGAGCCTGCATTGGTGATTATGGAGTATGTAATCCTGTCAGCCCCGGGGGAAGTATGTCCACTCGTCTTAAGTGCCCGGCGTAGTTCGAGGAGGGTGAGGGATGTGTTGGTGCTTGACTGATCCTCACAGGCGCGGTCTACTTGATCATTTCTTGCTGGCAAGAGCTCTGTCAATCTGTCGCGTGTCTCAGCTGGTAGATTGTCAGTGCAGGTGCGAGTGGCAAATGAGGAGGCGAGCCTCTCTGCTTCGCGAGCAGGGTCAGGGTGGGAGGGTCGGATGGGCCGCTTGTTGCCTGCGATGACTTGTAACTGTCGCCACATTTCACCGAGTGACGAGTGGGAGTCGAGCCCTCGACACCAGTTTAGCCAGTGCTCCCTCCGAATGTCAGCTTTCCTCCTGTGGCAGCACTGACAACTGCCTGAAGGAGCGCCCTGTTTTGAGCAGTTGGTTTTCGGCGGTAGTGTCTGCGGGTGGAGTTAATGCGGCTGTTGAGCTCCCTCACGCGGTCGTTATAAAACCAGTAGTCCCGAGGGGGCTTTGTGGTAGAGGAAGATGTGAGCGGGATGCTCTCGGATGCGGCGGCGTGAAAGGCATCTGTAAGGGCGGCCTCCTTTTGATCAACGGTGAGGGATGGGTCAAGAGTGGAGAGGTGTGTTTTGAGGGCGGTTTGAAACTTTGCCCAATTGGCCAGTTTTGTGTTCCATCTGGGGGCGGGTGGCTGGGGAGAGGGGACTTTAGGTAGGTTGAGATGGCAAATTATGGCAAAGTGGTCGCTGGTTAGTGTGGGGTGGAGGGCCCAAGAGGCGCAGGGGCGAAGAATGTCAGTGACGAAGGAGAGATCAAGGCGTCCTCCGTGCATATGCGTTGGCTCTCCGTTGTTGAGGAGAGCAACGCCAGGAGTGCCGGTGAGGGCGGTCTCGGGCTGCCGTCCTGCTGAATTGGTGCGACCTGGAGATGGAAGAATAGGGTGATGACAGTTAAAATCCCCGCCTATGAAGGTCGGCGAGGATGTGGCGTGGGCGAGGAGCTCACCTAGCTCAAGGGAATTGACGTCGGGAGGCTTATAGATGTTGTATAAGTCGAGGGTGGAATGGGCAAGGTATAGTGTGACGCCCTGGATTTCTAGTCTCGGGCCACAAGGGATGGGAGCTGCGATGGTAGAGCTCTGAATGTTATTCTTTACAAGAATAGAGCATCCGTTGGCTCCCCCTTGTACCTTGGGTAGGGAAAAACTTTGGTATCCTCGGAGGGAGACCGGGCGGGTTGTGGTGGCTAAGGTCTCCTGCAGGAGAAAAACATCTATGTTTTCTCCGTGGGCTGCTTCATGGAGGAGGTGGAGCTTGCCCTGGACTTCTCGGATGTTCCACTGCAAGAGGCGAAGCCCTCCATGATTTCTGTTCCCGTCCCTGATGGGTGGCGTGGCCTCGGCTTCGTCATGGCTGGAACCAGGTTGTTGCGTTGGGTTGGTTGAGTCATGTCGGGGGAAAGGTCTGGCTGCGTCTTGTTGAGTCCGAGGGTTTGTGGGTCCGGGTCTGGGTTGGGTGATGGGGAAGGGGAGGGGAGAGGGGAAGTTGTTGGAAGTGTCGGGTGTGATGGGGGGAGTAGCGTGAGTTTTTATCTGTGATTTTTGCTGCTGGGCTGGCAGAAGGGGGCTCGTGGAGTTTTGAGGTGAGTGAGTGAGGAGCGTCTGATCGACTAGTCTCCCTACCAGGGGCATCAGGACTGACGAGTCCATTTCCTTCTGGAGGAGTGTCGCTATGGACATGACTAGGCTGGAGAGGAGGTCTTTCAGAGCTGTTAGTGGGAGAGTGACAAGACTCTCCCTGTCTGTGGTCGGCTGTGAAGGTAGTGTGGCTGTTGCCGTGGGAGGTTGGGTGAGGTGAGCTGTGATGTTCAGGTGGGCTTGATTGTGTGTTGCCACGGAGGGGATTGAAGCAGGATTTAGGGGTGTGAGCGGGGATTGATTTTGTCGTGTCTGGATCTTGGGAGCAGGTAGGGGAGGAAACTCCTCGAGGATGTTGGGAGGAGTAGATTGTGCGGGGCGGGGCTGTCGAGGAGCGCCCCATGTGAAGGTTCCTGGTGGGGCCTCGGAGTGTTTCTCCAGCCATGCGGCTTGACCTTGTATTCCCTGAAGGACGTGTCGTCGCCTCTCTTCGCATTTGGGGTTCCATGCGTGGTGAGCTTTGCCGCAGTTGGGGCAGCACGATGTGATTTGTTCCTTTCTTTTGAATTTCTCGAGACATATGGAGGTGTCGTGAGGGGCGCTGCATATACCGCATTTCTTGGCCTGTCGGCAGCGATAGATGGTGTGGCCGAAAGCGTGGCAACGATAGCAGCGCGTGGGCTCCGGGGAGAAGGGGCGGAGGTAAAATGTTCCCCACACTCCCAGGTCCAGCTGACTGGGTAGAGTTTGTCCCTGCAGTGTGACGCGAACCTGACGTGTTGAGACTCCATCTCTCGTGGCGGTGCAGCGAGTCGTCTCCAGGACATGGGGGTGTTTTTGAAGGGGCTCCAGCGGGAGGCGGAGTGGGTAACCCATCACTATTCCTGTGATTTTTGGTGGGGTGGGCTGTACTAGGTGTAGCTTCACAGGTTTGGAGTTGACGGATGTGAGGCTTAGAAGAGCAGCTAGAGTTTCTTCGTCCTTGGGGTGAAGTAAGAAATCGTTGTCTCTGCTGGGGCGGGCTGTGAAATTCAGCTCTGGATAGACGTCCTCTATGGCGTCTATCAGGGTATAGGGAGTCTCGAATCCCTCTGTCTGAGGAACTCGTACCATTGGGGCTGTTGACCGAGGTAGAGCAGTCTGAGGGGCCAGTTGAGGGCGTGAGTTTGGTTTTGTGCGAAGTGGTTGTAGGGTCCGAGGCTGGGCTGTGCCGCCAGAGTTTCCCGAGCCAGGGGAGGTGGTGGGGATGTCGGAGGTGGCATTTCTGTCTCTGCAGGCCTCGGCTTTGGACTTAACCTCTTTCCATGGCTCAGGGTTGGCGATGTTAGTCACAGTACTAGTGGAAGGTAGGAGAATCTCTTGGTTGTTTAAAGAGGGTAGAAGCGTCGCGTTAGTGGGGTTGTCGGGTGTGTCGGGGGCGGCGGGAGTGCAAGTCCCGTTATCAAGTGTGTCGTTGCTGGGTGTGCTGGACCCGTTGTCAGGAAGTGTGACTTCCATGTCTTGTTCATCATCAGTCGTGTGTTGCCTGGATGACCCGGGATCCTCTCTTTCAAGTGGAGGTTGGTGGTGAGTCATGGGGGCGGTGGGTGAGTGAGACGACGGGGTGGTGGCGGAGGTGGGGCTGGTTGGCTGGTTGAGAGAGGGGGTGGTGGCAGGGCTGGTGGTGTTGCCGCCGTCCAGTTTCTTTGAATAGTTTTTACTATTTCTCAAGTTCATAATGAAAAGTATAGAAAATGCTCAAAGGCCTGCCTATTCTCAGACGCCTAGCCCCAGGCCTAACCTCCCCCCCTCCAGGGGTCGTAGGGAGTGACCTTAGGGAAAGCCTGAGATGCCCAGCAAGTGGGAGAACCTATCACCTAAAACCCTACCAGCGGTTTGCCTCTCTGTCCCTCACTAACCCCACCCTGCTATAAGGGTCCCATCATGGCGAGCCCTAAACGGCTCTTCCTTCAGGGTTCGGTCTGTTAGTATAAGGAACAGAGAATCTAGGCAAGTGAGCAGATGGAAGTTAGAGAGAAAGGAATGAAAAGATTCACAGCTTGTGTTGCTGTAACGGGGTTGGAGGCGGGAGCTTTTTAAG
>JACEEZ010020564.1:141049-168549 GCA_016584305.1 Chionoecetes opilio | reverse complement strand
GAGAATGTAAGAAAAGAAATTCCGTCGAGACCAGAATCCCATTCGCCAGACAAAGCAATAACGCCCTTAGTCCAATAACCCATCAGTGATAATGTTCCTAAATGATGCCACGAACACTTATCAGCGAGTCGTCCTTCCACACTCCCGTCCTTCACCAACAATCCCTCTGTTTTTTCCGCTGCCAAAACAAATCAGAGCTGTCACGCCCTGTGCTTCATCAGTAGTCTGTTTTGTAACGTCAAATCATCATCATCATAAATGTTCCCCACTTAAAGCTGAGTGGTCGGGGACGGAGGACGAGATGAGGGTTTTTGGTGACAATTTTCTTTTCTTTATATCAAAACGGACTGGTCAAGGGACGAAATATAAGAAGTAACAAAAAACCCGCTAGCTGCCAGACCCCATAACGAAAACAGTAAGAACACTGTTAGAAATGAAGGGTATATAAATGGTTTAGCAGAATGGATGGGGTTTACTTATAAGTTTTAGATGAGACAAAGGTGTTAGAAAGGTTTACTGTGAAAAATAGGGTGTAGAAAAGGTTTAGTGGCATGGATCCTGGGGTAATGTAAGGTTTCACAAAAGTTTACCGGAAGGAAAGGTTTAATACTTGACACGATAATGCGCCCTCCGTATTGTTTCTATATAATAGTATATTCATTTTTCTTCCATATTATGTATATTATTACACTAGGAATGCAATAAGAACACCAGTGGCCTTGTAAACTGTGCCATGCAGTATGCATACTAGGTAAACCTTTTATGGCCTAGATGAGGGATGGGAAGGGTTTATTACATGCAGTTATGCATGTAATGCATGCATGGGTTTATTACATGCAGCTTTATTACAGTACATTACATTACATTTGGCTATTGCGGTGAATTGCCGGCTGGCACTTCATTGCAAAGCCAATGGTTGGGCCTTTGTCGACAGCTGGGACCTCTTTTTCGGGCACAACAACCTCTACCGCAGGGACGGGGTGCACTTTTCGAGGAAAGGAGTTCAGATCTTGTCTGAATCCCTTGAAAGGGAGGAAGATGCACTGCAGGCTTTTTTAAGATAGAGAACCGGGGTTTAGACACGGGGGTCGGGGTAAAGGAAACTTGCGACACTAGGAGAAGTTTCAGAAGGCAGGGAACTAAAGTGATTCGTAAGAAGAGAGAGAGGAGGGGTTTAGTTAAAGATAAAGGGAAAATTGACAAAAAAAAGAGGAGCTGCTTAAAGGTTTACTATACAAACAGTAGGAGTATTTTAAAAAAGATAGATTTCCTGAGAGGAATAAATAATGTAGAGGATTTTGATATAATAGCATTAACAGAAACATGGTTGGATATGTCAGGAAAGGTATTTGATCCGGAAGTCAAGATAGCTGGGTATAAGTTATTTCACAAGGACAGAGTAGGCAGACGAGGAGGAGGAGTTGCGCTTTATGCAAGAGATGCATTGCAGTGTTGTGTTAACAATGTTATAAAAACAGATGACAGCATAGAGTCTATATGGGTAGAGGTTACGGAGGGAACTGAGAAAGTGGTTTTGGGTGTAGTGTATAGGCCTCCAAACTTATGTAAAGAGGATTCAGCTCCTATATGGGAAGAAATAAACAAGGCCTGCAGATATAATCGATTATGCGTGGTGGGAGATTTTAATCTTAGGAATATAGACTGGGATTTAATCATAGGTGACAGCGATGCAGATGAATTGTTAAATATAATCCAGGATAACTTCCTAAGTCAAGCAATCAAGGAGCCTACTAGAGGAGATAATATTCTAGATCTATTGCTGACAAATAGAGACGATTTAGTTACAAATGTGGAGGTCGGGGCGAATTTAGATAATAGCGACCATTATGAGATCAGATTTAGCTTAAAATGGGAAGTTGGAAAATTAAGTGGCAATAGACAGCGAATACCTAATTTCAGAAAGGCCAATCATGCGGGATTAAGAAGACACCTGGAGGTTATTAATAAGAGGTGTGGGATGGAGGAGAATAAATTTTCCAAGGACACGGCGATGACAGCTGGAAAGGCAAATTATGAAGGATTAGGAAGGCACCTGGAGGAAATTGGCGCGGTCAGATATGGTAGTGAGGTCGAGGCTGAGGAGATAATTAGAAAGTTTAGACAGGGAAGTGAGGTCAGGGCTGAGGAGGTAATTAGAGAGGTTAGAAGGGGAAGTGAGGTCGGAGCCGAGGAGGATTATACCTCATTTGTAAGGAATATAATTGACGGACAGAAAAGAAATATTCCTTATAGGGAAATAAGGTCCAGAAAGAGTGATCCAAAATGGATGACCACCAAGTTAAAACACAACATTGGAGTAAAAAGAAACGTATATTTAAGGTTCAAGGCAGGATTGGTAAACAAAGAACAGTATAACGTGATGGCGAGGACAGTGAAGAAATTAACTCGAGCTGCTAAGAACAATTATGAGATTAAAGTAGCAGAACAGGCGAAAGGGGACCCAAAGGGGTTCTATCAGGTTTATAAAACAAAGACAAGGGAATTAGTTGGGCCGTTAAGGTCAGGACAGGGTGAGGTCTTAAATACGGATGAGGATATGTGTAGGAGTCTAAATGATTATTTCTTAAGTGTTTTTACGGAGGAGGATACACAGACGATACCTGATAGTGAACAGATGTTCAAAGGAAGCGATGAGGAGAAACTCAAAGATATTGTGATAACTAGGGAAATGGTGGAGGAGGGTATAGAAAAAATGAAAAAATTTAAATCGCCAGGACCAGATGAAGTGTATCCCAGGGTATTAAAGGAATGCAAGGAGGTTGTTAGTGAGTCGTTAGTGCACATTTTTAGGAAATCGGTTGAGATAGGCGATGTGCCATTATTGTGGAGGAAAGGAAATGTTCCCATATTTAAGAAGGGAGACAGAAGACTAAAGTCAAATTATCGACCCGTAAGTCGTATAACATCAGTGGTGGATAAATTATTGGAATCTATTATTGCAAAAAACATTAGAGAGATCTCAGATAAACATAGTTTGATCAATGATTCACAACATGGATTCACCAAGGGTAGGTCATGTCTCACCAATTTATTGAGTTTTTATAGGAAAGTTTATGAGACGGCAGATAATGATAAGGATTATGATATAATATATCTGGACTTTAGTAAGGCATTTGACAAAGTACCACACGAGCGACTCTTAAATAAGGTTAGGGCTCACGGTATAGATGGGAAGGTTCTTCATTGGATCAGAGCTTGGCTAAGTAATAGGCAACAAAGGGTTACAATTAATGGTTCCAAATCTGAATGGGGACTGGTGACAAGTGGAGTTCCACAAGGGTCTGTTTTGGGCCCATTACTATTTTTGATTTACATCAACGACTTGGATAGTGGGATTAGCAGTGATATCAGCAAGTTTGCTGATGATACTAAGTTAGGTAGGATTATTGGATCACAGTCTGACGTAAACATATTGCAGGGAGACTTAGATAAACTTAACGAGTGGGCAGTCAGATGGCAGATGAAATTTAATATTGATAAATGTAGCGTTATGAATGTTGGTAGAAAAAACCCTGGTAATAGATACACCATAAGCAATGTATCGCTGAAAAGATCAGAAGGTGAAAAAGATCTTGGAGTGAGGGTGAGCCCAGACCTCGACCTAGGAAACAATGTATTGAGGCCAGAAATAGAGCTAATAGAGTATTAGGATTCATTACCAGAAGTGTTAAAAGTAGAAGTGCGGAAGTTATTCTAAAGCTTTATCTGGCTCTAGTCAGGCCTCATCTAGACTATGCAGTTCAGTTTTGGTCTCCATATTACAGGATGGATATAGTGTTGTTAGAAAAAGTGCAGAGAAGGATGACCAAAATGATACAAGGGATGAGTAACTTTAGTTATGAGAGGAGATTGAAGTTATTAAAATTACACTCACTCGAGAGACGCAGAGTAAGGGGCGATCTGATAGAAGTTTTTAAGTGGATAAAGGGATTTAATAAAGGAGAGGTAGGAAAAGTTCTTACGGCTTTTAACCAGGGTAGAACAAGAAGTAACGGATTCAAGCTGGAAAAGCGTAGATTTAGAAAGGAAATAGGGAAAAACTGGTTCACAAATAGGGTGGTGAATGAATGGAATGGTCTCAGTAGACAGGTAGTTAGTGCTGAGTCATTGGGGAGCTTTAAAGGGGAGCTGGATAGGTTCATGGATGGGGATGAAAGGTGGATGTAGGTAGTGTTAGGTGACAGGAACTACCACGTGTAGGCCTCGCGGCCTCTTGTAGCTTCCTTATTTTCTTATGTTCTTATGTTCTTATGTACATATGGAAAATATAATTGTTTACAGCATCTAGATTACGTTTCTAGTATATGTGATTTATTGATAATCATATATTCAATGTAAAATGATGCAGAAGAACTCATGATAGTACTTCATTATGGTCAAATTCATGTGTTTTAGTGAACGGTATTATCTACGATTGCGACACCTGCCAACTGTCATCAGTGCCAGTTGTTACTTTGCTTGAAATTGCAGCAGAAGCTTCAAGAATTAATTACTGATCAAGATCAAATGAATATTATCAATACTACAATTTGTTGTGGTATTGCATCTGTTATGGTGTTCTCTACGACCAATCTGTCATGTGTAGATATATAATAGCAGCAGATTTCTTACGCGTTTGTATTTTTTTTTCTGGATCAGACGCGACGATTTTTGTTTTCATTATTTCTCCCTGTTAAAATTATTTCATTAAATTTTTTTAATCTTTGCAAGCTTTTATAAATTTTCTTGGTGCCAATTTAAGTAGTCTCGTAGTCTCTTGGCCCTCGTCGAGCCAAGGGACTGACCTCGTGGCTGCCTCTTGGTGACCTGCCTCTGCCGTGACCTGACGTGCCTCTGCCGTGACCTGACCTGACCCTGCCTCCGTGACCCAGATAGCAGCGAAGCTCACTGTGTCTCACCTACCACCTGCTTATTTGGGCTTTGTGCCAGAAAGAGTAACGGGTGTATGCTGCAACTTTACCGGGTTTGATTAACTTTAGCTTTGTGAGGTAAAAAAAAAACATTAAAAGGTTTATTTGTGCAAGGGTTTCCTAGAATTTTTTTTTAAGGGTTTACTTGTGCAAGCGTTTGCTACTAAACCTTTTTTTTGAAGAGTTTACTTGTGTAAGGGTTTGCTAATAAACCTTTTTTTTAAGGGTTTACGGTAAAGGGTTTTTTTAATAAACCTTTAAAGGGTTTACTGAAAAGGGTTTAAGCTAAAGGTTTACTACAAAACTGTAGTATTTTTTTGGTATTATACCTTTAAAGGGTTTACTGGTTGAGACACTAGATAAACCCTCTTTAAGCCCCTTCTAAACCCTACATTTTTAACAATGAATGGAAATGGAAAGTAAATGGAAACAAACATCAAAATAATTATATCCACGTGAAATACTGGTGATTGTAATCCTAACAATAGAAAAATAATGAAAAAACAACTAATGCAAAATGTTGTCAGTAGCTGGTAATGTCCGATACTCGTTGGACGCTAATACGCTAATGTAAGTCCCTCGTAATAAAAATGAATGATGAGTTAATGCCAGTAGTGTTATCAGTTACCAATGTTATGCCGATAAAATTACCTATGCGTCAATCTTGGCTTTAAGAAATGGATTTTATAGAATGAATATGAAAAGAGTCTAACTGGAGTTGAGGTGACGTAATGTATAAGCTATCGAGGAGCAGATGATCTTTACCCATACGAACATAAGGAAACTGCGCAAAATCTCCAATGTAATTGTATATAAACCGATAGCTGTTTGTTGTACAGGATACCATAAGGCTCCATGCAGAAAACTTGTAGCTTTCCGCATAACTTGGCATCCAAAATAGGTTTCGTCCCGGAAAAAAAACCTTGCATAACTTTTGAAACTTTTAGGAAAGATAATTTAGGAATCTCCTTAGTTTAAATCTTTTCTCCATCTTAAACGGAGAGAGAGAGAGAGAGAGAGAGAGAGAGAGAGAGAGAGAGAGAGAGAGAGAGAGAGAGAGAGAGAGAGAGAGAGAGAGAGAGAGAGAGAGAGAGAGAGAAAGAGAGAAGGAGAGAGAATGAAAGAGAGGGAGAGAGAGAGATAGATAAGGAGAGTATTCACAGCCTCCCGATCACAGATGTAGTACACAACATACCCTCAATTTTAGGTCCCCTCCACAGCTAGTGCACTAGCTAGCGAGAAAGGGTCGATCGCTACCCCTAGGGAATCCCTACGTAATTCGGCAACCTTATCCCACATCTGGATAAAAAAAAACCCGGGCTGCACTAGGATTTGAGGGAAACAAACTAAAGAGAAAAACACGTCTGGCAGCTCCGCGCCGTCCCCGCCACCGCCGACAACAGCCTGTCAGCCATTTTTTCTTTGCCCGTTGTCTGATCAACACCTCAAGACTTTCTCCTTGCTGCGCGTGTTGTCAGCGGTGGTCATCATCGATATGGGGCGCCTACAAAGCGTCAAAACTAATCCAAGACATAGGAGACAAATCCAAGATACGAAGACATCAATACGTCAAAAAGCAAATCTTTTCAAAGCATCCAAGAAGTTGTTTCTCATCGATGTGTCAAGAAGCTGAAACTGACTAGATGTTATCAAATCATCAAAAACACCAGATGTCTTCAAAGCATAAAAAATGGATGAAATACTATCACTGCATAAATTAGTTTACATCTTTGCAGTGTCAAAAACACGTTCAGATCTTAGCAAAGCATCAAAACACATTGTGTACTGGTACAGCAGATGAAGTACGATGCGGCACAATAAGAACACAAGATGCATATCAATGACCGTCTTTATTTTAAGTACCTTACTTGAACAATAACCTGTGAATAAAAAAATTGCAATAAAAATGTCATACCTCCTTCCGAAGACAGGAAATTGAAGTGGGTAGTGACTAATCGGCAGCTAACCTAACCGTGACTCAACCAGCAATTGGCAGCAGCTTCCATGTCACTTGAAGTAAATGAAGATGCATTGTAAGAAACCTTTGATCGTACTTTCATTATTGATGCACATATAAATATCCTAATATGTCATGGACTAACCCGAACGCAACTGTGCCACCATATGGGTGATTTCTTATGAAATCGTTGAAGATGGCACGAAGGGAGTTGTTTGTTCGGTCATCTCTGGCTACTTCTTTTAGGCGGTTGCGGATGTCTGTCAGAGGGTTGTATAATTCTGTGCCGTGGTTGTGTTCCCTCTTTTCCGTCAGCGTGTCAGTCTCCTTGATGATACTGGCAGTCCCTCTTCAGTTTTTGTCGGCACATTTGAGGTACAACCTAAGCTAGTGTTGTTGGCAATATTGTACCGCCAGCCCAGGGAGCTCGTGTATATGGTTGTCCCATGGTGGATATTACCTACCTCTGATAATGGAGTAGTTGGCCGGCATCTAGAATATAGATGGGACTTTACCTTGTAGATGATACCCCGTTTTTATCTGTCAAGGGTATGACAAAGATGACAAAGGATATTTCCTGGTCCCCCTCCTGACCCCGAACACAGTATCACTTGTTGGTTCGAGACTTAAGTTCCTAAATCGGCCTCGAGCTTACTGTGTCATACTGTTTCGGTCGTTGATGTTGATGGTTCGAGACTAAGGGCCGATTTCTCAGTCGTCCCCTTTCGTTGGGATCCTTACCAATGAGCGGCCATTTCCATCACCAACAACAAATCCGATTTCTCAGTCGTCTTTTGCGCTGCTGTTGGTTTGTATCGATACCATAGATTGGAACCTTTGGTAACGCCGATTTGGGGAGCCTAGTGCCTCCCCAACGAATCTTACTAATGCAATTATTTATCAAATACCACAAATTAATTCTTCTATATGGTTATATTTTCTTCTGAATAAGATGAAAACAATTAATTATCAGACAATGCATCAACACGATAGAGGGTTTTAATGAAAGAAGGAGAAAAGCTTAGAAGAACTTCGATGACTGCGGTGAATTCACATCACCAGCAGTCAAGCAGACGACATATTTTTTCACGGCCATCTGCCTTAATTAATTATTTTATCTGTCACCCTATATTCTTCCATACTTCAGTAATATTGCAGGTACATATATGCGCAAGATATGCAAAAGTGGTTATAGGTGAAGTTGTTATTATAAATAAAAGTAATAATTATAAATATAAATATAAATTATATATAATTTAATACAATGTAATTCATGTAATTAAATATTACAAAATATAATTTATAAATTAAAGTAGAATATTATAAATAATCGTTGTTATTATTTATATGTGTGTGGATAGTAATTATTTACTGACTTTGAATGGAATGTTTACATTTTCCCCCACCCAGGCATACCAACAGTACCGAATCTGCCGTCTTTGTTTCGTTGGGATCCTTACCATGTTGGGGAGCTCCGAATTCAGAAAACAACGACTGAAAAATCGGATCTCTTTGTTAGTAAGGACTGTTGCCAAGTTGGTAAGGCTTTTGGTTAGGGAGCTTACCAAAGGACTGAGAAATCGGCCATAAGTTCCCAAGCCGGTCTCGAGCTTACTGTGTCATACTGTTTCGGTCGTTGATGTTGATGGTTCGAGACTAAGTTTAAAAGCCGGTCTCTACCTAACTGTGTCATACCGTTTCAGTCGTTGATGTTGATGGTTCGAGACTAAGTTCCCAAGCCGGTCTCGAGCTTATTGTGTCATACTGTTTCGGTCGTTATATAGTAGTATTTGCGTTAACGGTGGTTGTGATGGCGTACCATTGTTACGGTCGTAACACCCCATATCATCATCATCGAATAGGTTTTTGATACTTTGATAACTTCTGGATCTGTTGATGCTTTGATGACTTTTGTCAGTTTGATGCCTTGATAACCTCTCTATTTTTTCATGCATCGATGACTTCTCACTTTTGGTGCTTTGAAATTATATGAACTTTTTTTGACACATTGATAGGATATGGGGAATAACTGTATATGATAAAATGAAAACAATTGGAAAATTTGATGGATTGCAAAATTTTTGCAGATTTGATGAAAAGATAGGATCAGTTTTTGACGCTCTGATGCTCCCCCATCGATATTATGGTGAGCACGGTTCTTTGCTTCGAGATGGTCACCATGGTCGTGGTCCACTGTTTTGCTCACCAGGGGACCATCAGGTTCGATCTTCTCATGTCCCTTTCGGTGCGGAAATTCATCCTGGTGGCCCATCTCCACCTCCACCTGTCTACCAGGTTCCTACCGGGAGTGGGGAACGAGTGGACCGCCGCCCTCTCTCAACTCCAGGGACCGTCGGTGGAGTAGTAGCTTCGTCTGGAGCGCCTTGCACCTCTCTGTCAGCATTGGGACATTCCGTAGAAGTCCCTCTGCGCACGTCCAGGCTCTCTGCCCAGTTACAGACCTTCATGAGAACGGACCCCTGCGGGGGAACCCGGACACCCTCAAGGATGACTGGAACAGGTGGCACCATGTTTACCTGTTTCTACTGTACCTCCCTGCATCAGCGTCCTCCTCAAGGTATGCGACGTAGTGCGGTCCTACAGGGCCTGGGTCCCCATGATGGCTCCTCTCAGGCCGGCGCGGCTATGGTTTTGCGTAATGAAGGCTTGGTGTCCCACCCCTGTTTCTTTAAGGGGTCCTCGCTCTGCTGGAAGCCAAGCTTCCTTCCATTCTCGTAGGACGGGTCTGCTGTTTCCCTATCCTTATCGCCCGAGGTCCTGGGTCGGAATGGGCGGGATGTCCACCGTCTCCGGCCGGTTGTAGTGCCGGCTTGGAGGGAGGGGGACGCCTTCCACCCCATGTGCCCGGTTGCGGCGCTTAGACGTTGTTTGGCTTAGTCTGCGTCCTGGGCGGATGACCTGCAGGTGCTCTTCCACGACGCTATCAAGAGGGTACCTGGAACTGTCACCGATAGGAATTCTCGCCGACGTCGGAAGGTGTTCCAATTTTTCACTTCGGCGAGTGTTCCTGTTTCTAGAGACAGTTCTAGTTCTTGATCTTGAGTATAGTTATGTGATTAGTTTATGTTGGCCAAGTGACTAATATCCAGGTTAGGTTAGTAAACGAGCGGGTGGGTCTTTACCGGTGGAACTGTCGCCGAAAATGTCCATCAGCGAGTGTTCCACTGTCGGCGAGAGTTCTCGGTTGGCGTTTCGGCGAGAGTTCCTATCGGCGACAGTTCCATAAGCCATTAAGAGTCGTCCCCTCTCCACCAGGGGGATTGCCGGCCGGCTCCGGGAGGTCTTCGTGTCGGCTGACCCAGGTCACGCCTCTCGCGCCCGTGACGTGAGAGGCGTGGCGGCGTCTCTGGCCTTTCTCCGCACGCACGCCTTGGAGCGGGTAAGGGGAGGGGGACCGTGGAGTCCGGCCTCATGCTTCGTGTCTCGTTACCTCTCTCACTCCGTTGTGGACTCGCCTTGTGTTGCCCTGGGTCTCCCACCTTCCGGCGGGGCTGGAGGTGTGGTCGACGTGCCTGCCCATGGGGACTCCGCACGATTCTTGTGGGTGCTCTTAGTTACATTTTGTTTATTGAGCAGTTGCCTTCCTTCTCGCCACGGGGAACCCGCCAGGGTGGCGCGGTTGGTAGAATCACGGACTGGTGTTGCAGAGTCCCTGCGCCATTCGGTCAGCGGTTCGAGTCCACCAAACTCGTCCTGGTGTGGTGGCGCTTAGTACAGTCAACCTTGTAGTTGGTACTGCAAAGTGTCTAGATAGGATCAAAGTATCTTATATCTTATCTCGCCACGGGGTTGGGCGCTTCTTGCCCCGTCTCCAAGTGGCAAGTAGCTAGTGCTCTAGAGGGGTCCTAAAATGACGGCTTTGAAGTATGAAAAGACTATTTTTGGGTCCACGACAGAGCTAGTGCACGAACTTCGGCCTCCCACCCTTCCTTCCCCACCAAATTTTCAGTCCCTCTTCCCCGAGGCAGTTTCTTGGGATGGGTATGACTGACAGGCTTTTGCCGGCGATGGCGGAAGTGGCGCGGGGCTGCCAGACTTGTTTTTCTCCTTAGTTTGCTTCCTTCAAGTCCTTGTGCAGCCTGGTTATTTTTTAACCAGATGTGGGATAAGGTTGCCGAACTACCCAGGGATTCCCTTGGGGTGTGTATGTACCACACATTCCCCCCTGCACACACATACACCACACATAAATAGCAAAAGTTCTCACAGAGAGAGGAAAAACTTCACCCTATTTATTTATATTATTTAAACTTGTATACTGAGTCGCAAAAGGAGAATAACAAACAAACGATGTATTTGTCTTGCGGACCTTCTTTGTGAGTGTCGGGGGGAAGAGGGAGGGGGAATGGGGCTTTTAGCTGGCGAAGAAGGAAGCAATAGGAAAGGCAAACTGAACGTGAAGGAGGTAGGGAAGAAGGAACAAAGTGAAGTGGCTGAATGGGGAGAGCTAAAGGGTGGATGGCAAAGAATAAAAGGGTGATGGGAAAGGAAAAGGCAGTAAAAGTTATGATAAAATGAATGAGGAAAAAAACAGGGAAAAGGGAAAGGAGTGATGGAAGTAAGGGAACAAGTAGGAGGAAAAACGCAAATAGTACATATAAAAAGAACATGAAAATATAAGAGAAAGAAAGCACAACCGAGAACCGGAAAGGAAGAGGGAGATATAATTTAAGAGAAAAAAATATAAAAGGGCTATGAAGAAAAGGCCATGCATGACTAAACTTTGTCTTGAAGTAGACTATTGATGTTTTCTGATATTTCATTAATTCTCTCTGCAACTGTATATCGTGACAGTCTTATGTTTACAAACGCCTGACGTTTTTCCGGGCAAATAATCTCGGTAGTCATCAACATAGATTATTTAACAAAGTTTCCTTCAGTGAAAGGCCTGGCTGACAAAGCTATTTCGTGGGCAATAATAAATAGCTTGCTTTTCTGCAGCATCACTTACTTGATGAACACTTTTGAATACTGGCTGCTACATTTTCATTAACAGTTCTAATTAATGCACTTAATCATCACGTGGTTTTCCACTGTATTTCTTATATACTTGAATGCCTCCATAACATTGTACTCCTTAGGAACAGCTACATGCTGTTTGCAAATCAAGCATGTTGGTTTTCCATTGACTTCACAAAAAATAGATGCTTTTCCACTTTCCTTGCACAACCTGATGTTCATACTTAATTGTCTTTTTTTTTTATAGCATGATTAAGGAGTCAATAGCTATTATAAATCAAACACGTACCTCTTGATCTTTGTGACCTTCGCTCACGAAAACTAATCTGGACTGACGACTGAGACTGCCTAATGCCCAAACAAAACAGAACACCGTACTAATGCAACCAAATTTCGACTATAGTATTCATGTAAAGTGTATAAATAATCTCCATTTACAAATAGGTTAGATAATAGGTTCACTTTAAATTTTAAGAATCACTTCTAGTGTTACCCTTCTTAGTAGGGTTATTTTACGGATAACGGGTTCACTCCATGTTGATACTGGTTGACTAACCTGTAAGGGGTGATTGCCGGATGACGCCCTCTTGACGGGCTGGTAACTTGCTTCGTTGCCCAGAGGTACACGTCAAATAAAGTGGTATGTATGGGCTTAACGTGGTCGAGCGGTTCTTACGTAATTTATAAGTATTCTTAGTGCCAAAGGATTCGAGTAAGACAATATACTACAAAATATATATTGTGTATATATGTACACTTGTGAATGTTTATACATTAATAATGTCACGCAGTTCGTTAAGTAACGGCC
This sequence comes from Chionoecetes opilio, assembly GCA_016584305.1. Lineage (NCBI taxonomy): Eukaryota > Metazoa > Arthropoda > Malacostraca > Decapoda > Majidae > Chionoecetes > Chionoecetes opilio. The sequence goes on along the minus strand of JACEEZ010020564.1, from coordinate 155,873 downwards.
AATGAAACTAGTGTCTAATAGACAGAGCCGGGAACAGTTAATGACGTGACAAGGTACTCCACACCCCCAGGTGTGGGGTACACACAGACACCCAGGAAGGTGTGAGTGAGTAGGAGCGCAAGGCTAACGCGTCCCCTCTCGTTCTCTGTGTTCTGTCTGTCTGTCCGTCCAGTTGCTGCATATAAGGAACGCTGCCGGAACTGGCAGGTTCCGGTGGACATGTCTCTCAGGCCTGTTGCACTCTCGTAAGCGTCATCATCCTTGGGCAGAGCGCTGAGATGACACACACACAACTTGTGCGTGCAGTCCGGAGCCAGGGGCGAGGTGTGTCTACGTGTTGCATCAAGACACCGGGTTGACTGTCCACGTCATTCTTATGGGCCATGGCGTGATACTTCGTCAACGTAACCTCATCAAAAGGTGTCAGCACTCAGCATCCGCTCGGCGACACTCAGACACTCGGACATCCTGTCTTAGTATAGATTAACACATAAATATATAACCAGTACGCTAATACTAGTATCACATTTAAAAAATTTCAAAGACTGTTTCAATGCCATATTAATAAATTTAGTATATGAATCAATGTAACGTGCAATTAACTGGGATGCCCGTCGAACAGCCCGCCCAACCCGTCCGTAACAAGGGGTGATAGACTCTGACGTTCAAAGGATGAAATATAAACTAATTTAATCTTCTAACTCCCTCAAGTACTTCAAAGAGTTTGACATGAAATTAAAATGTAGCCTATCATTATATTACATTTAAAAGGTATGGCAATACTAAAGAAAAGAAAAAAATGTGTATTTGGCACTGCTTGGCCAACCTGGTTCACGGGCCGCATGCGAGGGAGTTGGGGGTATCATGCGGTCCGCGGGCCACATGTTTGACACCCCTGCTCTAGTGATACATGGCAGGATGTGACACGAAGAAGCCCCAGGTGTGTTGTATCGATGTTCACCTGAGGATTATTAATGGCGGCAAGGGTGATTATGTACACTTGATGGAAGAATGGAAGTAATGGAACATCGGCGAGGGAAAGGAAAGAAGGAAGGAAGGAAGGAAAAGAAAGAAAGTCGATGCAGAGGAATACACGGAAACAGGAAACAATGTGGGAAATACTGAGGGGAATGAGGGCTAAAAAAAAAATCTCTCTCTCTCTCTCTCTCTCTCTCTCTCTCTCTCTCTCTCTCTCTCTCTCTCTCTGCAATTTACCACAGTCATTTATTTGTTCTCCCCTTCCCCCTCCTCATCTATCACGAAACCTCGGTGAGACTAACACTCCCATGCAGTCTTTGCAGGAAGGACAAACGAACAGGGAAGGAAAAGAAAACAATGAAACTAGGGCAAGGAGAAGATGAAAATAAGTCAAGATCAGAGTGTAAATAAGAAAATAAAAATAAAATCCTGAAAAGGAAAAATATACCCGGAAAGAGAAAAGTGAAAGTAAAAAGCAGGAGAAAAAAATAGGAAAACAAAAAAGTAAAACTAGTTAAAAGAGGACAATTAAAGAAGGAAAACCTTAAATAAATGAATGCAAGAAGGAATTTTTTTTGAGAGTATAAGGGACAAGGAGAATGAAGGACAAGAGGATACCGAAAAAAAAAGATGTAATTACAGAGAACAGTGTACGTGGTTGGAGAGACAATAGCAGAAGGGAAGATGGAGGAAGCAAAGAACGGAAGAATAGGCAAAATAGGAAGAGATACGAATATTGGAACACGATGAAACAGATAAGGAGGCTAGATAAAACAGAGTAAGGAACATTGGACAGGGAAAGGGATTAAGGAAATAGCCGAGAAGGGAAATTAAAGTAAATGGAGTTAAAGAAAAGGTATACGTACTTCGGGCAAGAGAAAAAGCTCATTTTCGTCTAGAAGTAAAACCATTGCTGTCCCTCGAGCCTCATAGGGCAGTTCATGTACACATTTCTTAACAATCCCTGAAGGACAATCAACTCACACACACACACACACACACACACACACACACACACACACACACACACACACACACATGTACACACACACATACATGTACACACACACACACATGTACACACACACACACATTAACAGACCCACCCACCCACCCACACACACACGTCTATTCATACACCCCCATGGGCCCCCCCCCCCCCCACACACATTCACCCACCCACCCACACACACACACACCCACACATCCATTCACCCCACCCATCCACCCCTCCCCACACACACACATTCACACACCCACATACCCAGACCCACTCACACTCACACACTCACACACACACACACACACACACACACACACACACTAGCTGCAAGCCGGAACCCAGTTAAATCACGAGGCATACTTTCAAAACATAAGATAGATGTTAAAAATACTGCTTTATGGTAACTTTGCCGAGGAAGTTAAACTACCCATAGGAGTTTATTATGATTTTTATCGGAGGCAGAACACAGAAAAGCAAGAAGAAAAAAAACATCGAAATTAAAGCGCCATGCATTTACATTTCTTCTTTTTTTCAATGGGAAACAATCTCACACAGGATAAGAAACTATATGAATAACAACATTACAAATTTAAGGATGTTTTCAAAGAGTAAGATGTCAAATTGCATCCTTTTGAGCACTTTAAGTATATCAATATCCCGAAACTGTGTCTGATCATCCTACTGCCAGGAACATAAACTCTTACTCCTCATAGCCTGAACCGTTTTCCCTTCATATCCTGAACCAACTTGATCTAAACCTACTCAACTCCTCATGACGAAATAATTATTTCCCCTCATATTTTACTTATCGACGGCAACTTACTCCCGTCCATCCCCTAGTGAGTGATAGGACGTCTCTCTCCCCTCGCCCTTCCCCTCTCCCCTCTCTTCTACTTTCCCTCCCCTCGCCCCTCTCCTTTCTCCTCTCCTTTCTGCTAATGGGTGACGGAAGGTTGAGCTGAAATACGTCCCAAGGAAGATATGGAGAAACGTAATCAAGGAAAACAATGTACAACTGCTTAAGCTTCCCCAACATTAGTATGACTTCTAAAGGAATGAGAAAAAGATGTGTAAGGAGTAAAGTAAGTGGAGAAGGGAAATGACAAATAAATGAGGGAATAGGGGAGATATGAACGAAGTGAGAGATGAGGGAAGTAAACAAATGAGGGGAGGATATATGAGAGAGTATAGATTAGGACTGCGTAGTCATAATTAATGGAGGGGGAAAAAAGACTGAAAACAATGCAGGGAAAAATGGGAAAAGAGTGAGTGATGAAGAAATATATATATGAAAAGAGAGGCGAGAGGGGAAGGGCAAAGTGAGGAAGGGGATGAAGCAGGGAGTCAAGGAGGCAGGGTTGAGAGAGAGAGAGAGAGAGAGAGAGAGAGAGAGAGAGAGAGAGAGAGAGAGAGAGAGAGAGAGAGAGAGAGAGAGAGAGAGAGAGAGCGAGGAAGGAGAGACGACCAGAGAGATGAAGAAGTTGAAGGAGAAGAGACGTTAGATGAGAGAGAGTGAGAGTTAGACCCCCATCGTAGTCCTACATTCACGTAGATTCGGAGGGAGAGCCACGAGGAACAGAGCAGAACGCAAAAAGTAGGAGGAATAAGGGGACATGAGAGTATTCGCACACGATGATGGGGCATGGGTAACGTGGAAGCAGGAGAGACGATTCTCCGCATCTCTGCTGGCTCGACCGAAGAGGAAAGTGAGAAAGGAGGATGTTGGGAGGTGAGGGTAGGAGCTGAGAGGGGTATGAGAAAGGGAAAGGGAAGGTAATTAAGTTGGGAACGAAGAGCTTTAATGATTCGATCCGAAGTATTGCAGTAGAGAAAAAAAGTAAAAGAAGAAAACTCGAAACTCTTTTTTTTATCCCTCCCTTCCCCCTTCCCATCTCTCCGCCACTTCTCCCTCCCTCCTTCCTTCTTTTCTTTCTGCCACCTCCTCTGCTCAAGCCCCACGAAGGAAACACGACCATAACGCACATCAAAAGTAAGGGACGGAACCTTAATGGTGCTGCCACTGCCTCGTATTCGCCACCCACCATCTACCTGGGGCCTTTGGGTACACCTGTGGTAAGCCAGGAGACGCCGCATTCTCCTCCCCTTGCCTTCTCTCCTGTCCTTCCCGCCGCTCCAGGACCCACTAAGAGGCAAGTGAGAAAGGAGGTGTTGGTGAGGTGTGTAGGTGCTATGCGGCTTCACTTGAGGGTGTTACTCTCTTGATGTCACTAATTGGTGAAACATGTGGAAGGTAACATACTTACTCTTTGGTGAGTCGATGATGATGTTTTTTGATGAGTCGTGGTCCGAGCGCTTATTAGGCTAGTACCCGAGGCTTAAATAAAAGTTATTTTTATAAAAAAATGTCTATGCAATATGAAGTTTACATATAGCAGTTCACAGAGGATAACATTATGGTATAGGAATCGTTATAGTCAAGTCCTCTGAGTTTATTTTAATCACCGTGCACTGAGTCCACACACACACGCACACGCACACGCACACGCACACGCACACGCACACACATACACACACACACAGACATACACACACACACAGACATACACACACAACAAGTCTGAGCGCGGTCGTAGTCTGTTGTTCTCTGCCCTCGAGCGTGGCCGACAAGGGCGACGGCCGCGAGGGTGTGGCGTGACGTGGCTGGGTGGCAGGGTTAGTAGTCAGGAATGCTCTGTTTTCATATATGAGGTTATTCTGCATTATTACTAATAAGGAGATGTTAGTAGAAAAAGGTACATGCATGATATATACAGGTCCTACCTACAGTACCTATAATGCAAACATCGCTCGGTCACCTATCCGGCGCGTCCGCACACCGTCCTATATACATGTATATATCCATGTTACAATCATGTATTTACCCGATTCTGTCGGATATTGCCCCTTAGGAGAACATACAAAGATATGGCATTCCGAACAACAGAGCAAAGTGGAATATTTTTTTTTTTTACATCACAAAGCACTGGCACAAAAAAAAAGAGGTAACACAAAGCCCGCTCAGTTGCTAGTCCCTATATAGAAGACAGTAAGAGAATAAAGAAAGGGGGTTGAACCAATTTAGTTCGGGAGTTGTCTTGTCACTCTTCTCTTGAAAATATTTAAGTCGTAGGAAGGTGGAAAAATAAATAGGAAGAGAGGTCCAGAGTTTACAAGTGAAAGGGACGAAAGAGTAAAGATATTGATTAACTCTTGCATCAGGAAGATGGACAGAATAGGGATGAGAATGCGTAGAAAGTCTTGTGCAGCGAGGACGCGGGAGGGGGGGAGGCATGCAGTTAGCAAGTTCAGAAGAGCAGTGAGCATGGAAATAACGGTAGAAGATAGCATGAGAAGCAACATTGCGGCGGTGATTTTAAGATTGTTGACAGTCAGTCAGAGGAGGGGAGTTGATGAGACGAAATGCTTTTGACTCAACCATGTTTAGGAGAGCTGTATAAGTGGATCCTCCCCAAAAATGTGAGTCATACTCCATACATGGGCGGATAATGCCCCTGTACAGAGCAAGCAGCATGGAGGGAGAAAAAAAAATTGGGCGCAGACGCCACAGGACACCTAACTTCTTAGAAGATGTTTTAGCAAGAGATGAGATGTGATATTTCCAGTTCAGATTTTTAGTAATGGACAGTCTAAGAATGTTCATTGTAGAAAAAGGAGATAATTCAGTATCATTGAAGAAGAAGGAATAGTTAGTTATCTAGTAGGTTTTGTAGAGTAGATAGGTGAAGAAATTGGGTTTGTGTGGCACTGAACAAAACAAGGCTGCTTTGGAATGACTATGATGATGATGATTATGATGGGCATAAATAACCATGGAAGGAAAACGGACAGCCGGGTTAAGGTAGAGAGGTAAGAAGTCCTGTACGGCTAATTCAAATTTTGAGAAGTTAGAGAAAGTAAGCTCAGAAATGGTGTTAGTGACATATTTTATGCTCGATAAATTTATATACTTTAAGCTGTCAATAGGGAAAAGTCGAGCCGTTAAATTTGCTAAAAACCCTTCGTGCAGTTTTTCGGGGAAGGTGTTCAGATACTTTCGGGATATACTACAGACACATATAATGTTTGCGTTAAGAAGAAGTAGTGATGTCCGAGGAAGCTTTTGTGAAAGAATGGTCGCGAAATCAGGTGGGTGTAAGGACACAATGAGGCCTTAAAGTAATCGTCCAGACCCATTTATTTTTTGCCAAATTATGTTGATTGTACATTCAAAACACCTAATACACCAAAAATAATTGATTTCCAGGCCTTATTTCCGTTAAAATACGACTTTTGTAAAAAGCGCGAAAAAAAAAAATCTTCCCTCCAACAGGACTACGACTATTATTGATGACGTCAGAGGAGGAACGCTCCAATGTAAACATCTGTCTGACACCTGTCGGCAAATGTTATGATGAGCGATTGTACTTCGGTGTCAGACAGTGAATCTGTCGCTGTGACAGATCTAGAGTACGATGCTCAATCTGAGACCGAAAGAAATGACGCTGGTCGCATATATGAGGAAAACGAACCTCAGATTGTGATGGGATCCCAACCCTATATGTTTGAGCCCGAGTACGAGGTGGATGAACAGGTTAACGGAGCCTGAGGTTCAGCAGGAGGACCTGGCACTTCTCCAAAACATGGATTGGTAAGTAAGGTAAACCATGTGTGTGTGGGAATCACAATGAAGGTACTTTCGAGAAAATCCTATGGTTAGTTTTGGAGCTACAGTCAAACGTCATTACTCGGAAAGCACATACTAGCATTAACTATAGAGTTGGAAAATATGCGGGCGGGAAGGCAGAAAGTGTGACAGCCAAGGGAGTGTTGACTCGTTTGTGATGCAGACTGCCATAGACTGCCATACAAGACAGTCCGCCTTGGTGTGTCTAACCAAGTCTGCCACAGTCTGGCCCAGTGGCGTAGCTAGGTATCTGTAAATGGTGGGAACACTAGGCAAGCGGAGCTAAGGGACAGTCTGATGCCACATAGAAGGGTTTAAGGACATATTCTAAGATCAGATCAGTGGTGGGTATTAGAACATATTGTAACGAAGGAGGGGGGGGGGCAATCCACCCCTCTCAACTTAGTCACACACTAACGGCTCGGGGCTATCGAGGAGACGGGAAGGACTGCAAGGAAGACACTTAACTGCTGTGCACGGCTTTATTTCCCACACTTCTACTACCCACTGCACAAAGTCACTTTCTCTCACACCAAGCACGCAGGCCAATCCACTCCCAACGGAGTCACTGTCTCTCACCACAGGGCACGCCCACTCACAACTGAGTCACTGTCTTACGGGGGGCGCCGCCCTTGTCCAGCACACCCGTGTACACAGGCTCACCTCACACTCGTCGACCCAACCCACACACTGGGTAGCCGCGCTGCACACTCTCACCCAGTCTTTCATCCGCTGTGTACTCTCGCTACACACCATTTCTCAACGCAACTGGCTCGCCCCAACATACTACCGGCGTGTATCACCCTACACGCGCCACTGTGTTCCGTGTGCAAACTTTTCTCAAAAGGCACAGCTGTTTTGCTGCACCCATAAAGGATGCATGCATGTGGCATATCGCAAAAAAAATCTATCAGAAACACCGAAAAATCTTCAAGTACTATATTATCTCTTGTGTTTACGTGCTTCTGAATCTGCGCGGGGAGAGGTAGCCTTCTTCTTGTTACGTCACCGAGCCGTGGCGCATCGTCTGCAAACCTTGAGGAGTGTTTTGAGAAATCGGGGAATTTGCAGATTTTGATTGCGGATTATTTAAAAACGGGTGACTGGATGCAAAAAGTGACGACGTATTGTTGATATACTCGTTAATGGCTATAATTTGATTGCATTAAATCAGGAATGATGAAATGGTCTGGACGATTACTTTAAAGCATTCGCCTGAGGTAGCACCATTTCACAAATACCCTCACTGGTTACAGGTAAAACAGGCAAAGAGAGAAGCAGGACTAAAATTCAGGTTTAAATATTCAGTACGACGCCCATCTAAATCATATATGCGTTCAGTTGCATGCCGGGTATATTCATTACCAATTAACGCCACAGTAATTGGTTGATTTAGTATCATAATAGATTCTTTCACTGAAAAATGCAAGAAAAAAAAAATCCAGTTTGAACCGTTTCCTTTTTGTGAACTTCAAACACATGTTTGGATTGAAAAGGAACATACATAACAACGGCATCTAACGTCAGCACTAATTCAAGGAGAGGGTAATAGTGTTGAATATCATTTGAATTAAACAAAGGTGTCAACTTGTAATTAACCTTCCCTAATTCCAAGGCATACATAAGATCCTTAACAGGAAACAGTGAAGAAGTGACCCTTCCACGCGCTGCGTCTACCATATTTGTTATTGTTAGTTTGTTAGTTCGTATAAGAGAGTTAACCGTAGGCGTACCTTTTCCCAACCTAACGGGTAGGCCCGATAAATTCCCAATATATTAAGAGGGTCGCTATTAGGTCCCATTAGATTGAGATCGTTCGGTCTAAGAAGCCATCGGCAGCCACGGGACGCGCGGTTTAGTAAGCCTTTTCGGACAGTATGTTAGCAGCAGAAGACTTTTAAAAAAGTGAGGTAAAAAAGCCAGGATGTGAAGTGTAAAGGAGGAGTTGAGACTGGTGGGGGCTTAGTGAGCCCGGGTTGCGGTCAATGTTTATGAGTCTATGTAAATAAAAGCGACCTTTCTTCTGCCAGTCGGGCCAAACTACCAACTTACTCCGATTTACTCACAAGTTTCACTTAGCGTCTCGCTAGCACAATGTTTCGTCTTGTACCAAAATGTCTAGTGCACGTAACCTAGGTTTAATTTTCACAGTAATTTTACTGGAATATTTTAACTAATTAGTCAAGGATGTGGAAGGTAACATACTTACTCTTTGGTGAGTGGTTTTGGTGAGTAGTGACCCAAGTGGGTTTTAGGTTAGTGCCTGAGGTTTAATTAAGAGTAATTATAATAAAAATAATATGTCTTTTATATATGAAGTTTACATATAGCAGTTCACAGAGGATAACGTTATGATATAGGAATCGTTATAGTCAAGTCCTCTGGGTTTTTTTTATTCATCGTGCACTAAGTCCACACACACACACACACAGAACACATCTGTTCGCGGTCGTAGTCTGTTGTTGTCTGCACTCGAGCGTGGACGGCCAAAATGTCGGCCGCGGGGGTGTGGAGTTCAGCAAGGTGTGGTGTGGCGTGACGTGGTAGGGTGTCAGGGTTAGCAGTCAGGAATAATCGGCTTTCAAATATGAGTACATTCTACATCTACTAAAACACATGGCTAAAAAAGAGATGATAGTAGAAAAAGGTACATGCATGATATATACATTGGTGCTACCTACCTATAATGCCAACAAGGGCTTAACTGTCTTACTCCAAAGGTAACACAGGGAGTCGGTCCATACACCTGAAGAGGCTGTCCAGGTGGTGCGCAGGGGACAGGTGTTAACGAGGTTTCCACCTTGTATTCCTCGTGTGATTTCCTACTTCCAAAAACAAATGTGAGAGTCGCGGGACAAAAATGTGGCATGCAAATAAGAATGTTAATGTGCACGTACCTTGTGTCCTTGTTTGGGGAGTAGAGGGCGACGGACGGCTGGCGGGCTGATGAAGTGGAGGGCACGAGGAACACAGTGTTACATTACGAGGGGCGGCGGTAGTGGCGTCAGGGAGCTCCGAGCCTTTCCAGGGACCTTGCTGAGTGTGTTGAGTGAGTCTCATTTGCTACCTTCCACCATTGAATAGGTTTGGGTGGAAGGACACCAATGGAGGACACGCGTTTTTGTGCAATCTTGTGTGTGTTGTGGTGGTGGTGACTGTCGCGACCTGAAACTACACGAGAACATAACTATTACCACGCTGATGCTACTACTACTACTAAAAATAATAATAATAATGGTAATACTAATTATAATAGTATTAATAGCAGAAGTAGCAACAATAACTGTTACCAAATTGATTAAAAAATATACAGCTACCAGATGAATCTGAGGTGCCTATGAAAAAAAAAACTAAAAAATTTCCTGAATGAAATGTAACAGTAAAATAATTGTTTTGTAATTTTTTTTTAATATGGAAGATGAGGATTTGTTATAGTCAATATTAATGTTAGATATAATGACAATAAAAATAATGATAATAGCAATAGCAATCTAATGATGGAACTGACCGCCAGACTCATGCAAGGTCAGCGGGTGTTTCCTTCTCAATACACTACCTACGCGATTTATTATCCCTACCCATCAAAAGCTTGGCCTCTGCCATCGTCAGCACTGTTAAAATAGTCATATAATCTTGGTTACATTCTATAGAGCTTTGCCGGAATATTGCATCACCTCATCGGCAGGGAGGCTGAGGACACAACGACTGATACGTACGAGAAGATTAGTATTTCAAGACACGAAAGAGAAAAACTGAAGAATGGAAAGGGGAAAAACGAGTGCAATTGGTATTTCAAGAAACGAAAGATAACAAATTAAGAGTGGAAGGAAAAATAGCGAGTGCATAATTTTGTCAGGTTTTAAATTATGATTAGCATTACGAACAATGAAACAGTACAGACATGACAGCACGACAACTATGACCCAGACCTAATGACTAGAGGACAACAAAACACATCTAAAACCAAAACTCGTCCCCGCACTCTCGCCCCTCCACTCTCCCTTCCCTTCACTAACCTTTTATTTACCCAACACAACACCTCTTCTCCCATCATTTCCAAAGCCCCGTAAAAAGAAAAATATAGCGGTAAAAAATACAGAGTTGAACTTTACACTTGGCAGGGAGAGGGCGCACACTTTCCCTTGTTCCCACAACCTGCCTCCCCGCTCAATGTTTTCCTTAACCCCCCAATGTACTGACAGGATTTACAGGTCAGGATAAACTAGGCAATTTATTTGGCAGATTTATGTCTTACTGTGACCAACACCTTTATCCTTCGATTCCTCTAAACCTTACCCAGGGCGTAGGTGAGTAAAAGAAAGGAGGGAAGGAAGGGAGGGAGGGAAGGGAGAGGAGAGGAGAGGAAGGTATAGGAGGGAAGGAAAGGGAAGGGAAGGGAGGACACAAAGAACATATAGATTACATCATACCTTCGAGTGCTCCTTTATTTCCTTCATACATTATGCAACAGGATAAGAAAGGATGCCACTGATGAAAATGTTCTATATAGCGTCATGTTGAGAGAGAGAGAGAGAGAGAGAGAGAGAGAGAGAGAGAGAGAGAGAGAGAGAGAGAGAGAGAGAGAGAGAGAGAGAAGAGAGAGAGAGAGAGAGAGAAAAGAGAGAGGAGAGAGAGGAGAGAGAGAGAGAGAGAGAGAGAGAGGAGAGAGAGAGAGAGATTAGAGTGAGAGGCAAGAAGCAATTATTGGTGATCGGGCACGAAACACAAATAATATGGAAGTTGCAGTTTGGTCGCCTCTAGCTTCGGAAAAAAGAGAGAAAAAATGAAGTGGAAGGCGGAAAAACACGACACTGCACGTCTAATTAAACTTAATAGAAAAAAAAATGATGGTATACATCGTCTAAAAAGAATCTTAAAAAAACGTCCTTTATACTTTTTAAGCCGAAACTGAAAAAAAATTGTTTAAGTAAGATGGCGGGTTTTTTCGTGAATACAAACAACAAGCAATATCTTGCATGATACTATATATGCGTCACAGTGCAGTTGCCCCTATCTTCAAGTAATCCCTCCGCGCCTGCGTCTTGTGCAGGCGCGTCATGGAGATTTGTGGACCAGGAAGCACAGCGAGGCGGGGAAGGAAGACGAAGAAGGGAATATTTGGGCGGCGGGAGAAGAGCAATGAAATGTCGGGGAAGGGGGAAGTATGTCCAATCCCTTCGTCCACAAATCCGAGGTGTGTGTCTGCCCTCAGCCATATTGGATTACATGAGGGGGTGCGGAGAGGGGAGCATCGCGGCTGAGGTCGATTGGTGTGTCATTCCGTGTGCCTGACCCACGGAAGTGCGAGTGTTCAGTCGTGACCCCCGGGATATACCCGGGTAGTATCCCGCCCCCGGGACCGCGGCTCAGTGCGGCCCGGGAAAGAGGAAGGGAGCAGGGAGAGCGGTCGTTCCCATCACTGGTTGGATGATAACTCTGCGCTGGTAACGAGACTAACGACCAACTCTGGCAACAGAGTTCAACTTCTGAATCAAATTCCTCTCGTGACTTCTGGCATCTAGCTAATAACATCTCTAACAATTTTTCTTCTTCATCTTTCCCTCCTATGCTTCACCCAGATGGCTCCACAGCTGTCTCATCTACTTCTAAAGCTGAACTCTTCGCTCAAACATTTGCTACAAATTCCACCCTGGCTGATGAAGGGCTTGTTCCTTCTTCTCCTCCACCCTCTGACTTTATTATGCCTGTCAGTAAGATCCTTCGGAATGATGTTTTCTTTGCCCTTTCTGGCCTAGATCCTCGGAAGGCTTACGGTCCTGACGGAGTCCCTCCTATTGTTCTCAAAAACTGTGCTTCTGTGCTTGCACCTTGCCTGGTCAAACTTTTCCGTCTATGTCTATCTACTTCCACCTTTCCTTCTTGCTGGAAGTTTGCTCACATCCAACCTGTTCCTAAGAAGGGTGACCGTTCTAATCCCTCAAACTACCGTCCTATAGCTTTGACTTCCTGCCTTTCTAAAGTTTTTGAATCTATACTTAATAAGAAGATTCTTAAGCATCTATCTGCTCACAATCTTCTATCTGATCGTCAGTACGGTTTTCGTAAAGGGCGATCTACTGGCGACCTTCTAGCTTTCCTAACTGAATCTTGGTCATCCTCCTTTAGGGGTTTCGGTGAAACTTTTGCTGTTGCCCTTGACATATCAAAAGCTTTTGATAGAGTCTGGCACAAATCTTTAATTTCCAAACTACCCTCATTCGGTTTCTATCCTTCTCTCTGTACCTTCATTTTAAGTTTCCTTTCAAACCGTTCTATTGCAGCTACTGTAGACGGACATTGTTCTTCTCCTAAATCTATCAATAGTGGTGTTCCCCAGGGTTCTGTCCTATCACCCACTCTCTTTCTATTATTCATTAATGATCTTCTAAGTCTAACTCAAAGCCCTATCCACTCCTACGCTGATGATTCTACCCTGCATTTTTCAACGTCGTTTATTAGACGTCCAACTCAACAGGAACTAAGTGATTCACGGAGAGATGCCACCTAGCGCCTAACTTCTGATCTTTCTATTATTTCTGATTGGGGCAAAGCAACCTTGTTTTGTTCAATGCCTCAAAAAACCCAATTTCTTCACCTATCTACTCGACAAAACCTACCAGATAACTATCCCCTCTTCTTCAATGACACTCAACTGTCTCCTTCTTCTACAATGAACATTCTAGGACTATCCTTTACTAAAAATCTGAACTGGAAATCTCACATCTCATATCTTGCTAAAACAGCTTGTAAGAAGTTAGGTGTGCTGTGGCGTCTGCGTCCTTTTTTTTCTCCCTCCCAATTGTTTGCTCTCTACAGGGGCCTTATCCGCCCATGTATGGAGTATGTCTCACATGTTTGGGGAGGATCCACTCATACAGCTCTCCTAAGCAGGGTTGAGTCAAAAGCTTTTCGTCTCATCAACTCCTCTCCTCTGACTGACTGTCTTCAATCTTTAAATCACCGCCGCAATTTTGCTTCTCTTGCTCTCTTCTACCGTTATTTTCATGCTCACTGCTCTTCTGAACTTGCTAACTGCATGCCTCCCCCACTCCCGCGGCCTCGCTGCACAAGACTTTCTACTCATTCCTATCCCTATTCTGTCCATCTTCCTAATGCAAGAGTTAATCAGTACTTTACTCTTTCATCCCTTTCACTGGTAAACTCTGGAACTCTCTTCCTGTTTCTATTTTTCCACTTTCCTATGACTTAAATCTTTTCAAAAGAAGAGTAACAAGACACCTCCCGAACTAAATTGGCCTACCCCTTTGTTTTTATTGTATTCTCTTACTGTCTTCTTTATAGGGACTGGCAACTAAGCGGGCTTTGTGTTACCCATTTTTGTTGTGCCCTTGGCCAGTTCCCTCTGATGTAAAAAAAAAAAAATATATATACAGATATATAGATATATAATTATATAGATATATACATAGATATATACATAGATATATATACCTATTATATATATATATATTATATATATATATATATATATATATACTATATATATATAATATATATATATATTAATATATATCTATATACATATATTTAATAGTATATATTAATATATACATATATATATACATATATACATATACATATATACATATATTATATATATATATATACATATATATACTATTATATATATATATATATATTATATATATATAATATATATATATATATATAATATATATATATATTATTATATCATACGTATATTATATATATAATATATATATATATATATATTATATAATATATATATTATACGTATATTATATACATTATACATATATACATATACTATATGCATATATAGGGAGGTGAAGATGGAGTTATTCAGGAGTCACTGCTACTCTATATACTGCAACTCGCTGTGGTCGCGGTACAAGGTGGCCACTATGAACCGCTTTAAGGTCTGTCACAATGACATCCTTAAGAGGCTTCTGGGGCTGCTCAGGTGGTGCAGCTCGTCCCTGGCTTTCGCTAGGAACGGGGTGAACAATCTGGATGTGATCCGTCGACACTCCGTGTTTAGTTTAAAGAGTAGGGTGGAGCTCTCTACGAACTCCATCATCACCTCTGTCGGGCAGAGCTCGGCCTATGTATGTGGACCTATACAACAGCGGTGGCTGGGTCTGCTGTTTGTGCAG